>JALPCD010000112.1:0-23946 GCA_026538415.1 Cryptococcus sp. GC_Crypt_1
GTGGGTAATTAAGCCCATACCCGCAGACCGATTGATCGACCCTCGAGCTGGCGCTGTGTACCGGTGCGCTTCCATGAGACGAGACGAA
Organism: Cryptococcus sp. GC_Crypt_1; assembly: GCA_026538415.1. Taxonomy (NCBI): domain Eukaryota; kingdom Fungi; phylum Basidiomycota; class Tremellomycetes; order Tremellales; family Cryptococcaceae; genus Cryptococcus; species Cryptococcus sp. GC_Crypt_1. The sequence continues at coordinate 89 of JALPCD010000112.1, forward strand.
ACGAGTCGAAGATTGGCAAGTGGGGCATCATTGATGAGAAAGATGAACGAACAAATGTCCCAGTGGGCTGGCGAGGGTCACATAGGGGTCGAGATGAAGTGATCGGTTTGAGGGTTGCGTTTCGGACTCGACGAAAGTGGGGCTTCTGAGGTGGTGACCCTGTATAATCAGCTTGACGAACAGTATGTAGTCGCAGACGTACCGAGAAGTGGTGAGTAGATGATGCTTGGCAAGGCCAATTTGCGGCTGCAGCGGTCTCTCGAGTGAGGGCTGGCCTGGATCGAATGGGATGGTGATAATAATATCAAGTCATACACGTCGATCATGGTGATGTCGAAGAGCGACAGACAGAATGTCAATGTCTGGCGAAGATGTAGATCATTTCCATCGGCCCATCTCCTTCGAGCCGCAATCACGGACGCTCAAGGTCCATCGATACCGACGTCCTGAGACCATCCAGCACTCCTCCTCTTCCTCGGTGATTTATCTCAGCCTGTCTCCAGCTACTTTCGTAATCCGATCTGCTCCGACTTGCTCTGTGATTTTGAAGAGCGACATTATGGTGGAAAAAGGATTCTCAGATGAAGCAGAAGATTAGGTGTTCCCGAGCGAGAAAACAGAGTGTGATAAATGGGGACTGAAAGGTGGAGTCAGTGTTGAAGCGCCTAGATCGCACCTGCTAGTGAGCTTGTCGCGTTGTCCCGCTGCTCACTCTATGTTCATCGTCGGAGGTGCTCGTTGTACTCCATCGAAGCTCGATCTTCCTGTGATTCCCGTTCCAAGAGCTCGTGTCTATGGCTATCGACGAGTTCGAAGCGCTCTTGATTTGTGGCCGAGGTCGAAATAGGAAAGATCCCCTCCATCACCACATTTTCCACTTCCACTACCTCCACCGTGCTTTCCTTTGTAACGAATCAGATTGTGGTACAGCGCCCTCGAGCAGGTGTACATAGTCTAGATATAGTCGGTGAGAGTATACATAGAAGGCTATTGCACCACTCTGATCTTTTGTTCTTTCGATCCTGTGCGTGCCTGATTTTCGACGCGTTGAGCTCCCGAAAAATCACCTTCGAACCTCCATCTCGACCTCGACCTTCGACCTCAAAACCCCATCCTCACCTTCGACATTCCCATCCATCAACAGTGACGATGCCTCGCTTGCCCTTCCCTCGCCGAGGTCTCCGCTCGCTCATCATCATTCTCAACCTCGTGCTCGGCCCGTACATCCTCATCCATAAACTATCGACAATCCAGCTAGACCCTTCCGACCGGTCCGACAGGAATTACCTCTTGGCGAGACGGCAAGTCGATTTCAACGATCCCTCTTTCGACATTGTAGACTGGGACGAGGCGATTGATACCTACAAGAGCAGAGATGGAACACATGGAGGCGAAGATGCGCCAGTGACAATGAGAAAGAAGGACGAGTCCAGTCGGACCCAAGGGAGGGTAGTGGGCAATCTACATCTCGACAGCGGCACGGCTCAACAACCCCTCATTCCAGCGGCAGAACGTCACCCATCCCGCCCACGCGAGGGCTCATCCCAAGTCGAGCTGGAAGAACATACGTACCTCGCCAATGGGCTGTTGCTCGTCAATCCGCAAGGCCGTCATCCGATTTACGATCTCATCTCGAGAGCTCAACACACGTGGGATGCCAAAGTCGCTCGGTCGAGCAAGACGTTGCAGCAGGCCGTGAACGAGTACAGGAGGAGGTACCATCGGTCTCCACCCAAGGGGTTTGATAGGTGGTAAGTCTATGCTCTCCAACCTTGGTCTGCTCGCTGAAGAGCAGGTGGGCATATGCTCAGAAACACAATGTCCAGCTTCCAGATGAGTACGACCAGATTGTGAGTCTCGCCTTGGCTATCCACTCCATCTTTGCGTCGTCTGGCGTACGTGACGAAGGGGGACAACGCTAATGCCCAGCACAAAGACCTCGAGCCCTTCTTTGCCATTCCCCCTTCAGCCCTCTCAGCCCAGCTCTCCGGCGCAGCAGCACAATCCGGCATGTACACCATCTCCTGCTCCCCTTCTTCCCACTGTTCCGCGAGTATCGTCCATCAAGGCCTGAACGAAGAAGGCGAGAGGGTTGCTGGCCAAAGAGCAGAGGGACAGTTGGAATTGCTCAAAGAGGTCGAGGGGGACTTGGAGCCTGTCGAAGCGGTCTTCTACAGCCACGATGTGCCCTGGCAGTTTGTCGGGCATGAATATGTGAGTCGAAGCTTTCAGTCTTTCCACACTGTCCAGTAGGCTAGGATAGCGCTGATAAGCAGCGGAGCGCATTGGAAGATTCTGCTGGAGTTGGCGAATGTGAGTCGAACATGAAGAGATATGGGTATCAGGGGCTAACAGCAGACTACAACACGGACGAGCACGAGCTCGATACCGCCCATCTAGGCTGGGCATCTGCTTGCGCACCCCACAAACCCCTTCGAGAGGAATACGACCCAGAAACCTTGCCCAACCTCGAGTCGACATGGCAGTCTTCCCAAAAGAGCTTCATATGGGACCACAAGGCGTGAGTGTCTCCTCCGACCAAACCTGCATACCTATCCCGTCTTTTCGATACCCAATGTTGACGACAGCGCAATGGACCCATGTACGCACCCGAGTATGACCCACACTGTTGGCTTTCTCTCTGGACATGGCAAAGGACCCGGACCCAGCAAAGACATCTACCCCATCATGGCCATGTGCAAGACTACCCTTCATTCGGATGTCTTGGCGGTATCTATGGAGGCGTGGACAGAGGACGTTGGGGATGATCCGGTTTGGGATGAGAAGAAGGACGATAGGATGTTGTGGAGAGGCAAGACTACCGGGATATATTTTAAAGATGGTGTACCTTGGAGTGAGTCGACTTATCATCTCTTTCCCTCCTTCCTGGTCGTCCACTAGGATCAGACTGATGGCTAGATATATCGCAGAGAGCTACCCTGGTCGATCGTACGGCTCGTACATCCGGCCATCTCCCCATCCTGCCCATTGTCAACTCCGACCACCCTCTCGGCCAGCCGAAAGAGATCAATATGGCAAGGCTCAACGAGCAACTGGTGGATGTCGGATTTGTGGATGAGCCGATACAATGCGACAAGGAGGTGTGCGAGGATATGAGGAAAATGTATCATTTTGGGGAGAGGAAGGATTGGACCCAGGGGAATCAGTACAAGTATCTCTTGGATCTCGGTATGTCCCCCGTCCGGCCTTCCACTTCGTTCTGCCTGTACAGCTTGCGCCCCCTCACGACGCCTGCTGTACTATGCTACTCGTTTATCTACTGAGCCGTATCGTGCTTACAACCAGATGGAAACGGCTGGAGCGCGCGGTTCAAGCGGCTCATGTCGACCAACTCTGCCGTCCTCAAATCGACCATTTTTCCCGAATGGTACACCGATCGCGTCCAACCATGGCTCCACTACATTCCCATCAAAGCCGACCTATCCGACCTGTACGACGTGCTCAGCTTTTTCAGGAAGGGCAACGATGGGTTGGGCAAGGATATCGCGGTGGAAGGAAAGAGGTGGAGCAAGGAGTTTTGGAGGAAAGAGGACATGGTGGCATATCAGTTTAGGTGAGTTGTCCGCTGGTCTCTTCATGAAGAAGGCCCGAGGTGAAGTGTGAACTGATATTCTAGGCTGTTCCTCGAGTTGAGCAGGCTGATGGCGAAGGATAGAGATGCGGCTGGATTCCACATGCCTAGAGCAGAGGTGGAATAGTCGGGAAAGGAGTTTCATTCGACCTCGTGTCGTGTCTGTCCCTTGTTGTATACCTTATACCTAGTCGAAACATAGATCCATAGACGATCGTACAATGTATCCATATGCATATCAAACACACTAGACATATGCAAATGCACGACATGCCGATATTGCGGTGATTCCACCTCATCATCACCGCCTACTCGACCAAGACCCACCTCGTCCCCTCTCTTCTCTGCTTCATCCTCACGGGCGGCAGATCCACTCCCAGATCCCCGAAATGCGGCGTAACCAACACCTCCCTCTCCCCCTCTTTGAGCTCCCTACCCGCGCTCCCTCCTGCCATGCCCTTGCCCGACTTCCCTTTGGTCGTAGCCACCTCTGGCCTTGAAAATGTACAGCTCCCTTTGCCCAGCGTGGCCAACCACCCAGCGTTGATTGACGTGATTCCCTTGGCGTACGTCTTGCCAATTTGTGACCGGGTGATCTCGTGGCATGCGATGAAGTCCGGTGGGGGCTTATGGAACAGCGCAGAGGAAGGATGGATGAAGACCGGTTCGGTGGAGGGTAGACCGATCGCGCGATATGGGACATTTCGGGAGGATGTGAAAGTGGTTGTTCGTTTGAGGAAGATGTCTTGTCGCACGGCTATCCGGTCAAGCGACGAGGCGGTGATGATCTGCCGGATCACCTTGATCTATAGGCGTCAGCGAGAGCGCTGCCAATGACGTCCAAGAAGGGAGACGCACCTGGGTATCTGTGGGAGGAGCTAGTCGGACGAGAGGCTGCTTGGTGATGGCTGATATCTGACCTCGAAGCTGCTGGATCTCCTGCATCGCCTAAAGGTCAGCGGTCTTGCCACATAAACGATACAGGTTGACTCACCTTGAGCCTCAAGAAATTTTGGGCACAGAACGAAGGTGTCGGGTCGTATTCGTATGCTCCGACCGCAGCTAGCATCTTGAACAGGTCACTCGTCCCTCCACCAAGCGACAAGAAGCGCTGCGCTGTCAGCTGAATTGTTCAGAAAAGTACACGGCAAAGCTCACCGACTGCGCAGCAAAGTAGTTCTTCCTCGCGTCCTTTCTCTCCTCCTTCTCCCTTATCCCCTCACTCCTGATCAAAGCCAACTCTGCCTTTCTCTCTTTCGATAGACCCTTCTTGACATCCTCATCCCCATCCATCTCTTCATCTTCGCCTTGCCCATCTTCTTTGACCGATCCAAGTGTCGATTCGTGGATAAATGGATCGCCGACCGAGAGACAAGCGACAATGGCGATGATGTACGCCAAACACCCATGCTGATCGCCTATAACCAGCATCTTGGCAAACCTCGGCGAAACAGGGAACCCTGCCATTGCCTTGCCCAGATCTGTAATCTGTCCGCCGACCGAGCCGACTTGCTGGACTCCCGCTATCATCCTTGTCATGGTCGGTTTAGCGAGCGCTCCAAGCGACTCGAGCAGCTTTTCCGCCTTGGCGAGCGAGATCCGATCGGGCGGAGTGGGGAAAGGAAAGTTGACGACTTGGTCAATGTTCATACTCTTCATCTGGAGCACAACCCCTTCGATTGGCATACGCAAGATCTCCGGGACGCTAAACTTGGCGAAATGATCCTCGAAGAGAGCGGAAGAGTATAGTCGATAGCAATGTCCTGGACCCGTTCGTCCGGCTCGACCAGCTCGTTGTTGCGCTGAAGCTTTGCTGATCCAGCTGACTTGGAAAGACTGCACACCCGACGCAATGTCGTATTGCCGTTCCTTCGATCGACCGGTGTCGACGACGTAACGTATGCCAGGTATGGTGAGGGATGTCTCGGCGACGTTGGTGGCGATGATGACGAGTCGATGGCCTTCTGGAGGTGGCTTGAAGACGCGTAGTTGTTGGTCGTTGGGTAGGAGCGAGTAAAGGGGGAGGATGTGCATCGGCACTGACCGTCAGCACCGCGACTTGTGGAGGGGAGGGAGACTCACGATCTGAAGCTTCGTCGATCTCGTAGTCGGCATCCTCGTCGTCACTGTCCAAAGCTTCTGGGTCGCTCTCCGCTTCCCCATCATCCACATCCGCAGCCAGATCTTCCTGCTTGCCCAACTCGACGTCTTCTACTTCTCGCTCTGTATCGTCAGCCTGGCTCAACCGAGGATCATGACCAATTGACTCGCCTTCCACAGCCATATCCGCCTCGTTGGTCGACCTCTCCTCCTTCACCTCTTCCTCGTCCACCTCGTCCCTTCTCTTTTTCCCCCAAGCACCTCTCTGTGCCTTCCCTTGGGCCGCCTTGTCCTTCTTCGCATACTTCTTCTCCAATTGCCTGCACAGCTGCACAATTTCCCCTTGTCCGGTGAGGAACACCAGAATCCCTCCTGCCGGCAACCTCGCATGTATCTTGCACACCTTTTTGAACGCCTCTCCCACATAATCGCCCGTTGTCCTCCTGGAGAAATGCTGCGTGACGGGATGTTGTCGAGCAGGGATATGTATGACCGGCGGAGGAATGGCAAAGAGCGAAGTGTTGTTGGCGAAATCCTCGATACGAAGCGTAGCAGACATGATGACGATTCGGAGGGGCTTCGTGTCGTCCTTCTTCTCCCTCCATTTGGCTTCTCGAAGTTTGGCGACTCTAGACAAGACACCGATGAGGACATCGGTGTTGACTCCTCTTTCGTGTGCTTCGTCCACGATGACGACGCTATATCGAGAGAGGAGGAAATCGGTCGAAAGCTCTCGGAGTAGCACACCGTCGGTCATGAATTTGATAGATGTATTGGGCGAGGTGGTGGAAGAGTACCGAATTTGATGCGCCACGACCGAGGAAGCGCCTGTGAATCCCAACTCGTCTCGAACACGATTACATAGCGATACAGCGGCGACTCGACGTGGCTGAGTGACAGCAATCATGCCTGGATTGTCTGCACGTCAGCACGATCCCACAGCCTACTCGTATCGTAGACTCACCAGACTGCTTGTACCCAAAGCCCGCCTCGTACAGCATCTGCGGCACTTGCGTCGTCTTTCCGCTTCCCGTCTCTCCAGCGATAACCACCACCGGGTTCATCCTGATCGACTCCACAATCGCCTGCTCCTCGGCCAAGATCGGCAGATCCATCCTGCTCTTCGCTACCGAGTCTCGTCGCTTCAACGTAGGTACAGCGGAGAAAGAAGTTCCACCATCGAGGAGGGATGAAGAAGGGATGTTGATGGTCGAGCCGAGAGGACCAACGAACTCGCCAGTCTTTGGAGCGGGTCGAGAGACTTTGGGCGGTTGAGCAAAGGAAGGGGGTTCAGGTTTGGAAGCGAAGGTTTCGGTTGCCGTGTCGGGTTGACCCATCTGCTTTAAAGCCCAGCTTTTGAACCCCAGCGCTCGCTTCTTCGACCCTGTCTCCACTTCGACACTGTTCTCATCGTCTCCGCCCTCTTCGTCGGTTTCCTCCTCATCCTCTGCGTCCTCGTCCTCAGACACGGTGTCATCCTCCTCTTCGTCGCTGTCGTCTTCATCCTCATCATTGTCCCCTTGCTCCTCGCTCTCCTCGTCATCCTCTTCCTCTTTCTCTATGGTAGCTCTGCGTCTGCCGAAGGGCTATCATTAGCGCCACGTCATATTTTAAGCTCAACGACTTACCATCTTCTGCCTCACAACCACTCTAGGCGCTACCACAGCGCCATTTGCACTTTTCTTCAATGCGCCTCCGAGTCCCAACGTTGGCAAGACTGGCTTGGTCGAAGCTCCTCCGGTCGATGGGGCGATGGGAGGAATAGGAGTCGGTGAAGGGGATCTCTGTCGAGGTGATGAAGGTCCTGCAACTGGTTCCGCTTCTTCGCCCTGTTCCTCGACCACAGCTTCATCCGGCGAGTCATTTTCCGAGTCGGAGGAGTCGAAGTCAGACGAGGATTCAGAATCAGGTTGAGTAGATAGAAAGTTGGGATTCCAGGAAGCCTATATATCAGCTTCCATCCGGCCCTCGAGCCAAAGCATCCACTTGCCTGTTTCTGCTTGACCTTCTTTGGCTTTTCCACCTTGGATGCTACTTCCGTCACATTCACCATCCCGTCTTCCGGCTTGATCTCATGTATCACCTCCACCGCTCTCCTTCTCGGCTTTCCCTTCTCCCCATTCCACACCTCGTCCTCTTCGTCGCTGTCTCCAGACTCATCACCCATCTTCCGGCGCAACGTCTCTATACCCCTCCTCACTGCTCTATCCTCTTTCTGCCCTACTCGCTGCGTCGCACTGGTCGGAGCGAGAGGATTCTGACCGAGCGTGGAAGAACTGGCGAGAGCTGCAGATGTCGACGCAGAAGGAGCGAGGGATGAGAGTAGTTGAAGGGTTTTGGTGCGTTCTTCGAGTTTAAGCTTTTTGTCCTGCTCGATCAGCCCGCATTGAGACACCACGGAGTAAACTCAGACTCACGATGTATGAATCCATTCGTTTACGCTTCTTGGAAGACATCTTTCCTCGTCCATCTCCTACTTCATCGGGAACAGGGACGACAACAGGAGCATCCGGGTCGTCCTTATTCTTTGGCCTCTTGCGTTTCTTGTGCGACCCTCCTGCTGTCGATCCTCGAGCTTTGGCATTATACCGCTCTCGAACGGGTGGTCCTGCCATCTCGAGATTGTCGTCCAGGTATCGAAATGTCGGATAGAGAGTATCGTTGTATAGTGCGAGGTTTCGAGTGTTGAGACCGGTTAAACTTTCCAGATGGTTGCTCGACCTCCACCCTCCTCTCTCTCACAAGACCGAAGCGGCGAAGACCGAACTCTCTCACCTCTACTAAACGTCACTCGACCTAGAACCGGATCTTGACCATCTGTACATACTGCATTCTCACTAGCATGACCAACTCGATCTTCGATACACCTCCCACAGCGGCCCAGCTGGCCAAGCTGGACGAAGATGACAAGCTAAGATGGACTCGAGAGGAATTTGAGATGCCCAACGCTCGAGCTTGCGGAGGGGATGTAGGTGGGCAGGCTATCTATCTCTGCGGCAACTCTCTTGGTCTACTCAGCAAAAAGGCTCGACAGCATGTGTTGGAAGAGCTCGACGTGTGGTCTTCCAGGTAAGGCTCTCATACACATCTGCCCATCCATTCTTGTAATGTTGCAATCGAGCGAATTGTGCTGATGTGTAGCTCGGTGACGGGTCACTTTAACCACCCCCATGGACGACCCTGGAAACATGTCGACAGGCCACTCACGCCGCATCTCGCCAAGCTAGTCGGAGCGAAAGAAGACGAGGTCGCACATAGTTCGACCTTGACGTCGAATATACACAACCTGTTTACGAGCTTTTACCGACCCACCAAGAGCCGGTGGAAGATTGTTATCGAGCAGGGTAGCTTCCCCAGCGACTGGGTGAGTGGGCGACAATCCTTTCGAAATTCGCTAACGAGATAGTACGCTATACATTCGCATCCGGCTTTACACTCGGCGGTGTTGAGCGAAGAGCAGATCAAGGAGGCTATCATACCCCTTGCGCCTCGAGGTGGAGAAGATACGCTGAGGACGGAGGATATACTCAAAACGCTCGAAGAGAACAAGGACGAGGTGGGTCTCTCTTCGCTCGTGGACTCTTGACTATGCGATCAAGGCGCTGATGGCAGATTGCTATTGTCTGGATGCCGCTTGTTCAATACTACACTGGCCAGCTGTTTGATATCGCTCCCCTCGCCAAGAAGTCGCACGAAATCGGAGCGTTGATTGGGCTGGATATGGCGCATGGGATAGGCAACGTGGAGTGCAAGTTGAACGAGTGGAACGTCGACTTTGCCGTGTGGTGTTCCTACAAGTGAGCTTTCATACACCGCTACGTCCACAATCACCATGCCACAACCAGTTTCACCTCTTGTCAACTCTTTTGATCTATGTGTGCTGACGGTAGATACCTCAACGCCGGCCCATCTGCTATCGGAGGCTACTACATTCGCTCAGGTCTCGATGATGCCGGACGCCGCTTGGCCGGATGGTGGGGCAACGACGCAGCGACACGATTCCAAATGTCGCCTCAGTTCCGGCCGACTCCCGGTGCAAAGGGCTACCAACACTCTTGCACGCCCGTCTTGTCTTCCATCCCTCTGCTCGCCACACTGGACCTCATCGACCAAGCTAGCTTTCCCGCCATGCTGGAGAAGCAACGGCTCTTGACGGGCGCCATGGAGTCTCTCCTCAAGGCGTCAAAGTTTTACCGCTCGAGCATCAAGGGCAACGAAGACCAGGTCGGATTCACTATCCTCACGCCAGAGTACCCATGGAGAGGGACGCAGCTGTCATTGTTTGTCTTGCCCAAGAGGGAGGATGATGGAGCAGGGAAGGGAGCGATGCCAAGGGTGTTTGGGAGAATGTTGAAGAGAGGTCTGGTGGGAGATGAGCGAGAGCCCAACGTGTTGAGGATGAGTCCGGTAGTGCTCTACAACCGGTTCGAAGAGGTCGGACGAGCGGTGAAGATCCTGGAGGACGCACTGGAGGAAGAAGAAGAGCATCAGCGAGCTTCACAGTCTGCCGAGAATGGTGGGGCCAGCGTGGACATGGTTGCACAGGGCTAGGCGATCGCACGGCATGCATCAACATTGGTGCACAATTTGCATGTGCTGACTGTCACGCTGAGCTGCCCCCAACCTCTGTGACATGGTGTCTGGACTCTTTGCTGGACTGATAACAATGGGTTCCTCTGTCGCATGGGGTGAGACGAGAACAAAGTGGGGCGTTTCAACTGTGCCGAAGCGTGGGTTGTTTACCCGGGGTGTGAGTTGTATTGCCCAGCAGCAGTTTTGTAGTGATCATTACAAAAGGTATCTGTATTGTGTATCAGGGGTGACGTACGTTTGAGCGGGAAGACTACCCGGAACAACTCTGGTCATGTCTCATCTCACTCCTCCCTCTCTCCCCCACCCTGTTGCCTATTTTTTACCCTGAAGTCTGCCCGAAAGCCTCGTCCCGCTCATCGTTGTTTTTTGGAGTGAGGTGTGTTTGAGCATCGTCGACGACTGCCGTTGCTGCCATTGTCACCATTGTCACTCGACCCATTCCCATTGTTTACCTTGTCTCATCGCTTCTCCCCATTCATCGACACTGGCAGCCTGACAAAAACGGTCTTAACATCGGCCGCTCGATCGCATCTCTTCCCCTCCATTCCCTTTCGACAATCACCCACACAATTCCAACTCGATACACCGCATCCGACACTATTCACCATTCCGTCCAAATCCATCTTACCCACCATCACAACCTCGACATCCTCCATGTCGTCGTTTCACCCAACAAAACGAGACCTCTTGCTCGTTCTCACCTGTTTCCTCATCCTCGGCCTCTTTCTCCAATTCGACTTTTCCCTTCGCTTTGACTATTCTCACCTGCGCAATGGTGTCTCTCCCAGTGGATCTCGATACGGTGCAGCTGGGTATCAAGCGGATAGAGCAGCTGCGAGTGCAAAGCAAGGGAAGTTTCTGGAAGATGTTCAGGCGGGCGTGAAAGCGAGCGAGGGGAGGATCGTAGCTGGAATGACCGAGGCGAAAGTCAAATGGGGAGAAGAGGGAGCTGTGAGGACAGAAGTGCTCGGCCATGCTCCAGGTGAGTTGTTTGTGAAGGGACAAGACGGTGGAATGGGAATGCTGATCAAGTGCAGGATGGACGTTGTTTGACCAGCTGTACTTGTTCAACGGCACTTGGTTTATCGTCACCGACAACCCGTCGAGCATCCCGCTGTTGAGATTGATGACTTCGACCGGAAAGGAGATCTGGAACGACGAGGATTCCATCAAGGGACGGTGAGCTACTCCGCCATATCGACAGCGAGCTATAGCTGACAGATAGTGAACCGACAGAGCAAGATATGCGAATCGTCTTCCCCTCGGAAGCCAAGAGGTTATGGGGCAACTCTGCATCCAGAGTATCCGGCACCACTTTCCTCGTGAACGACCCTCCTCAGTTCCTGGATCATTACTACCAGCAAGTCTCCACATCATGAACCGCTTCGAATATTTGCTAATGAGCAGCTTCGCAGCAGAACTCCTCGTAGGTCTATGGAGATCATACGCCTCGCTCGACCCCACCATCAGCGCCAACGGCCACACGCACCTCCCTTCCCCATCTCGAATGATCTTTCCCCACACTGGCGCTGGTAAATGGAATGACTACGCCAAGATGAACTCTTTCCTCTCTCGAGCCATCTTCCCCTCCATGTCGTACGAATACACCAACGATTTCCTCGATCGAGCCGACACTGGTCGATCGTTCCTCTTTGAGCGAGTGGTATTCGCCGACCGAGCCGCTGCTTTCCGAGGACCCGAGTTTGGAAAGACGTGGAGGACCGCTGCAGAGGCTGTGACGATGGATGCTAGCAAGTACTGGTGGGCTCCTCTCAGGCGAAACCTGCTCGACTTTGTCGGAGCTGGAAGCAACACCGACTTGTTGGGCGAGATCAACGCTGTCGGAATTGAAGAGGATATTCTCCCCAGCGAGACAGACGTCGAGGCATTGGAGGCAGAGGAAGGTGTCAACGCAGAGCAAGACCGAATCGACTTGTCCCAATCAACTCGATATTCCGGTAAACCCGTCATCACCTATGTCAGCCGACAAGATTGGGGTCGACGAATGTTGAAGAAGAACGACCACGAATCTCTCGTCAAGGAGCTCGAGGCGTTGGAGAAAAAGTACGGATGGGAAGTCAACATTGTCTCGATGGACAAGCTGTCTCGAGATGAGCAGATTCGACTGGCGGCAAGGACGACCATCATGATGGGTGTTCATGGAAACGGCTTGACCCATCTTCTCTGGATGAACTCGCAAAACCCGAGGGCGACGGTCATCGAATTCTTCTACCCGGGTGGTTTTGCCGAAGACTACGAGTTTACGGCGAGGGCGTTGGGAATCAGGCATTATGGAATGTGGGAGGCAGAGAGCTTTACGGCGCCCGATACGCCTCAGGTGAATTATCCGGAGGGGTTCCAGGGCAACGAGATTCCTATCAGTGAGTGCAGCGGCTCAGTGAACACAGGACATCGAGCTGACGAGCAGGTGGGAAAGCCGTTGCGGAGCTCATTGAGCAGAGGCTGTTGATTGACAAGGTCGAGCGAGACGAGACGGGCGAGGAGACTTTCGAGTAAACTGAATTGAGTGACGACGACTGCGAGCTCGCCACTGGATCGTGTTGGAAAAGCGAAACATGGACAATATGTATCCACGACGGATTGTCAGAGGGAAGGAAGAGGACGATACATGTGGGAACGCCTAGAGTGATGATTTACGCTTCTATACGACAGCTTGTATCAGTATTTATGCACCAGCTATGTTAGATTCTCAAGTTGGCTTTTGCAATAAGTCATGAGTGCGAGCTGTAAACGAGTCCAAAAGTCGCTGCTCGATCGGCTAACTTATTCCGGTCAGTTCGAGCTGCATCTTGTTGGTGACTTTCAACTGGCCTCCCTTCTCTATCACTTGCAATTTCCTAAACTTCATCTTCAGCTGCGACCGTCAGGTTGGACTGATTTATGTGCGTTCTGTCGTCGAACCTGCTCCGGCCATGTCGGTCGTTCCTCGACGTTTGATCAGCTCGACTGGCCGAAATCAATCAGGTACCTTTCGACTGGACCCCTTGGCCCCCTGATTCTTGCTTCTCCCTCTCACCTATCTTCCTGTCACACGGCCCAAACGCCCTTGGCCAGAAGGACTCCCAATCAGCAGCCTTCTGGGGCAAGGATGAGGAGTCAGGAGAAAGATGAAGGGAAGATATACCACAGACAGTCCTGGAAAGAAGGAATGTTACCCAACGCCCCCGCTTTGATCCATCGAGGTGCTCCCCACCTCAAAATCGATGTTGTCCTTCTTCTTCCCTCCCCCTCGCTTGTCTGTCTCGGGGCCACTGTACACCAAAATCTACGGACGTCAGGTCGAGGTACAGGAACGTCAGTAGACGGTCGAGCGGGTCTCGACGGATTCCATAATCTCGACCTTGACGACGAGGATTCGCCCCACCGTGTGGTCCTCGCGCTCGTCTCTTCATCGAGCCTCGGAACTCGATCCGCCACCTCTTTACAAGGAGAAGCGTTAATCGCCAAGCTGGACGGGGGACTCGCTCGACTCATCCAACGATACTGCTCTATTCGATTGATCGTCTAAGCATCCTCTTCCATCCCGACGCCAGACTTTACAAGTACCTTCGCCCCCAAAATCCCCTCTGTCGACCATGCGATATACATCAATCTCCTTCTACCTCTTGCTATGTTCACTTGGTGTCGTTCTAGGTCTGTCGGAGTTTCAGGCGTTGGAGGTGGTCAAGGGGTTTGCGGACAAGTTTCTCTCGCCCAGCAACCTCGAGGTAGCCTCGACTATCAACAGGTATGTCTGAGTCTACGTTGTTATCGTGACTCCGGAGCTGATGGGTAGTACAATTTTTGCAGAGGATGTCACAGGGACGGTTGACTGTAAGCTGTTGCACCCGTTTTCCTGTCTGAAGCTGACCTGCAGTATCTGCCGAGTAAGCTGTCAAACTCAAGGAGAAGGCAACAAGTGGCAGCTGATATCCAGCTTTGATTTCAGAGAGCTGTCTACCGAATATGTGCGTCCAAGCTCTTGCTCGTTCCCCATTCAAAAGCTGACGATCCCAGCTGTTTTGCCTGTTTGTGGAAAACGACAAGGACCAGCAAGACCCATCCCCCTTTGGCGTTCCTTTATCCTATAATGTCACACATATTGTCGTACAACACAATTATATCGCCTCGTCCATCATCTTCAACTGTAAGCTCTTGCGCAGGTCGACGTACGACTGCAGTGGAGCTGATGAGCAGTCTACTATAGGATATTGGATCGCTCGTTTCCTATACAGATCGACTCGTACATCCTCATCAACGATCAAAGGCAAATTCAGCAATACGATGCGTCCTTCCGACGTTGGGCCTGGGTGAGCTGATCACGTCACTTTCCAGGATGCTAGCTGACTATCAGGCTACCGATGTCATTGTCCCGTGAGCTGGCGAGCACTGACTACCTCTGAGTCGCAGCTGATGGGTAGGCTGTTGATACCGCATATGGCGACGGCCATGAATATGTCCACAAGCAACACCACCGACATTCTTCAGCGATATATGGCTGGAAAAATCTGCCGGACGTCGACCACCTATTGTTTAGGCGAGGATCAACAATATGACTCGCATGAAGCTTGCATGGACTTCATACTAGGTCGACCATTGGGCCAATGGTACAGGATGGGTGGTGAGCTCAAAGACTCGCGCTGATTGAGGTCTTACCTGATAAGTCAGAGGACAATGTGGTTTGTCGACATCTTCATGTGCCCATGTTGCCTCTCCGACCGAGTGTACATTGCCCTCATATCGGTCCTTCAGGAGGAGACATGTGTGTCGATAGGTGAGTAGATCTCCAGCTTTGTATTTCACTTGTGCTAGGTGCTGATGCGCAGGGACTATTTGAAGGTGGTCACCGGGGATCACTTTCCAAGAGGCTGGCTCGCGCCAAAGATCACTACACCGGAGAACGCCAAGGAGATCGAGCACATACACGCTACGAGCGATAATCCGCTCGATCCGCTGCTCGGTGGGCTGCGAAATTCCCAAGATACAATGCAGCTGACAGGGTAGAGATCGCGATGAGCAGAGGGGAGATGCACTCGTGGGATCCTAGCATATACGCCATCGCTCTGCTAGGGTATTTTTTGACGTACTATCTCAGCTCCAAAGTCCTGGAATAGTATGTACTTCTCTCCACCTTGGTAGCTGCGACCTGACGGGAATAGCATCTACGCTCGATGGCAGAAGACGTTTGCGACCCTGTCTTTAGACCACAAGAAGAACATCGTCATATGTGAGTCGACCTCTCGTCGCAGGTGCTGATATAAAAAGACACGATGAATATCATCTACACTTCTCTGGCCCTCGCCCTTCAGCTAGCCGCTTCGCCAGCTATCGGAGGGACCTACGCCCTGTGGCAAGTCGAGTCGCTCCGCACTGCAGGCGTCATCATCTCCTCGCTCTACATCTTTGAGCTCACTTACCGACTACACATGAGAATACCCATGTCAGTCAACATGAATGGTAGTGGCGAAGTCAGCTGACGAGCAGGATCATTCACCACGTCTTGACGATCTTTGCAATCTCGTGGACGGTGGCGGTCTTCGAGTATACGAGCTCAATGTCGTACATGGTCTCGGCCATCATCTGGCTCTTTCAAGCTACAACTGAGCAGCCGACCTTTCTCGGTTTAATAGGATGTGAGCTGCCGCAATCTTGCAATTTTGAGGGGATTCAAGCTGATAGGCAGATCGTCTAGGCTGGTCCTCTTCTTTCGTGTCCATGACGCTCAAGCTGGCCGCGTTGCAGACATTCTTACTCAAGGTGAGCTCTGGATCCAGTGTAGTGAAACGACTGAGAGCTGACAGTTTCCAGTCTGCTAGCGCCATAGGGCTAATTGTATACTGGAGACTGTACCAGAATTACGCCCATCGAGCTATCGACATAGCATGGACCACTCTCCTCTTCATCATCGCTGTCGGTCTCCTTCTGACCCAAATGTTAGCCCAACCTCTCTCTCTCGTCTCCAGACCTGGACCCGCTGACACTTAGATGGGGATCATACGTCACGTATTCCATCGCTCGGCGAATCGATATAGCAGCCACAGCCCTGGCCAAGGATGACTGCGATAAATCGCCTTTGGCCGACTACCGTACGCTCAGCCGCTCCCAATCGGCATCGTCAATCTTCAAGCAAGATCAGGGAGAATCGGTTCACATGTCCGACTTTTCGCATGGACCCTCACAGATGGATCTCGTACCACCTCTGCCCAATCTATCCTATTCTGCTCGATCGGAGGAGACGCTACGCACATTGTATATGAGGCACAATTCGGAAGGATCCGAGGGTTTGGCAGGACGGGTGCCTTTGCCCCCTTCGGCGAGGTCGAGCATGTTCAGTGGAGCAGCGGGATCTTTCGACTTTAGCACTCCCAGGGGAGCAAATACGGGAGCGGGGGAGTCGAGGACGAGCTGGATTAGCACGTGTGAAAGTCCTTCGTCGGGGAGAGCGGTCTGAGTTGAAAGATTCAAAGCCTGGTGTGTATCGTCAAAAAGAAATCTGTCTATCTCTCTCAATCATATGCAGATTCTATCGTTCCTATGAGAAGTAGCCCTTTGATCTGACGTGCTCAGATAGTGGGTCAACGCCATATGCAATCTCATGCAGACCATGCAAAGGTGGTACATAGTTAAGCAGATGATAAGAGTAGTAGAGTTTTCCTTCTCGGCACGATTCGCCTAACCGCCATGCTTCTCCTCGTTGCTTTCCTAGCCATCGTAGCTTCTCAGCTCATTTCCCCCGGCCGAGGAGCAGTCTTGCTCTCCCCCACCAAAGTCTTGACCAACCAAGACAACCCCTGATGCACCTCAACCCCTGGTGTTTGCGATCCCGCACCTTCCTCTTGTTGCCTCATCGACCTCTGCAACGCCCTCTCCAGATCGTTTCTCTCCCTCTCTCTCCTGACCCGCCCAACCTCTTCCAAGATCGCCTGTCCTCCTCCTTGCGCTACCACCCTAGCACACATCTCTCCCCAACGTTCCGCTTCTTGGTAGTTTCGCACGACGACAGGTGGGGGAGCGTAAACGACCTGTTCCGAGCCGTCGAGAGACGTCACGCACGTCTTGAGGGATAACCTCGCTCGTCGAGGCCGCAGTGGCGGCAATGTCGATATCCGAGGTGAAGCAGATGGAGAAGGAGGTCGAGAGATGGGTAGTGGAAGTGACGGATCGACGATACCGGAAAACCACAACATGGGCGAATCGTCGTCAATCTTGTCGAATCGTTCTTTCCCAAAGGCTTCATCTTGCGAATTTCCAAGTTGACCCGGTTCCAGTTCTTCCAATTCCGACGTGACGCCCACGGGGACGCTACATCCGCCTTCTAGCACTCGAAGACATCCTCTCTCGGCTGCACATCGCCATTCCGTCTGCCAATGTCCCATCCCTCGCATTGCCTCTCGAACTCGAGCGTCTCCTGATCGTATCTCGACCCCGAGAGCGCCTTGTCCGACGGCGTGGTAGAGCTGTGGGGTGGAAATGGGGGAAGTGACTCGGTGAGCGGATCCAAGTCGGGTCAGACCGGAAATGGCCAGGATGAGCGCTGCGAAGTTGGATTCTGACGCATCGAGCTTGGCTAGTCGAGTGTTTCTGAACGTCAGCCTACCCAATATTGGAGGTGTAGACTCACAAGTTCCCCCTCATATCTTCAAACACGAGCTTTGGGTACGCCCTCTTGAGCTGAGCAACCCTTCTCACACTTCCCGTCCCGACCACACTCCCATCCGGCAGATCGTCCAATGTCAAATAGGGCAATCCCATCTTGACCACGAACGCATCCCTCGGATCTTCTCTCTGCAGCATGCACGCAATCTCGCACCCCTCTTTCAACGTCGTGGGCACATCCTTCAAACTGTGCACGATCAAGTCAAATCCCCCATTCATCATCCTCGCCTCGAGCTCATCCGTCCACAAGCTCTTCGCCGGTTGTTGCTGCGAGTACGGCGTCAAGAGGTGCAATGGCGTCTGCTGGTTTCGATCGCCGACGGTAGTCATCCATTCTACGGAAAACGAGCACCCGGGGTGCAAAGACGACAAGGTATCGGCTACAAGGTGCGTCTGCGTGAGAGCGAGATTGGATTTTCGCGTGCCGAGGATGAACGATGTGGAAGGTCGTGAAGAGAGCGCAGCGTCGAGTTGGGTCTCTCGATCGCCTTGGATGGGGATGAAGAGTGAGTCCGAGTCGTTTCGCGTGGAAGAACCGGATCGAGAGATCATTTTGCGTGCGACCGCGTTGGGTGTCGGAGGAGCAGTGATAGGGGGAGGGAGGGCGACGGGAGATCGACCTTTCGAAGAGGAATTGGTCGTGAATGGGTTGGAGCTGGACGAGGCGGTCGGTGTAGTGGACATTATTACGGCTTGAACAGAGGTTTTGGCGAGATGGAGCGAGAGGGTTTTAAAAAGTCAAGACACAGTCGATTCTTGCTATCGGCTCGAGCGGTATATGTAGGATATTCGACTCGAGAAGAAGGTCGAGCCGATCATGCGCGGGTATCGTGGTCAAGCTGTTGTATCGATGCGACCGTTGTCGAGGGATGGTCGATTGTGTTGTAGAGCAGTGGTCGAAAAAAGGCCGCCAGTGGTCGGGATAAACGGGTCCGATCGTGAAACAGTGCAGAGGTGGCAAAAAGAGCCAATCATCGCTCGTCGCTTTCATCACAGTATTCGTACTGCAACTCTGCACTCCCCTTTTACACGCGTGCACAACGTCGCAAGAGAAGCAGAGATATATTCATCAAGGGGTCATCAACAAAATTTGAGCGTGAAGTCAAGCAAAAGGGACTGGGGTGGCCGAGCT
This sequence comes from Cryptococcus sp. GC_Crypt_1, assembly GCA_026538415.1. NCBI lineage: Eukaryota > Fungi > Basidiomycota > Tremellomycetes > Tremellales > Cryptococcaceae > Cryptococcus > Cryptococcus sp. GC_Crypt_1. The sequence continues at coordinate 19,162 of JALPCD010000112.1, forward strand.
CGCATTAGGGATATCCTTCCATCCACACCCTTATCGTCGACCGACGGTTCCTCCTTGTCGATGGTAAGCTGCGACCTGCTCCAGCTCGCCCTGTACATCAGCTCATGGCCCACTATCTGTTCTCTGGTAATCCACCTCAAGCTGCTTGATGGATGAATGGGCATTCTCCAGATCCTTGTTGAGTCGATCTCGCTCCTGGATGAGCTTGCTTGTCAGCGCCCACCCGAACTCTACACACAATGTAACTTACATGCTGCTCCCACTGCCTGAACCTCGCTTCTTCCAGCTTGACCTGCTCGGTGAATCGCTTTCGAAGCAACTCTTCTTCTTCTCGGTATTTTGGATTGTCCAGCTTCCTGACCTTTGGCTCTCCAAACTTTCTCGTCTCCATCTGAGCCAATCGATACGCCTCGTAGTGGTTCTCCTCGGTGCTCGAGATCAGGTCGAGCATAAACGACCTGATCAATAGCCCTCGAAGTCGCTTGAAATCGCAGTGCTCCTCATTCTCCACTATGGGATCAGCCACATCACAATTCCCGGACTCACCCTCGGCAATACCCCAGAGGTATTCTCGACCCTTGACGACTCGCCCATCGGGAGTGGTCACGTCGTCCACACTGCCAATGATCGAGAAGGGCATCACAGCAGCCATAGCTCGGGCCGTCTCGGCAGCATTCTCATCTTCCGCATCGATAGGAGGAGTGTACGTCTGGATCCCCTGCGCAGCAACTACCTCTCGAACCTGCCATTTAGCCCTTCGCATGCAACGGGGAAGAAATCACTCACTCGGATCTTGAAGTTGTCAAGATCCTCCGGGGTCATCGTATCCGCCTTGGCAATGACGGGAATCAGATTGACTCGCGTACCGAGTCGCTTCATAATCTCCACATCGAGGGGTTTGATCCTTCCCATTAGCGACAACAACCAGGAGCAAAGGGAGGGCGTGACTCACGAGAGACCGCTGGGCTTGAGAAAGTAGAGACAGGCGTGTACTCGGAGATCCTGCTTCTCGTGTCGGTGAGGTTGTTGTTCTTGTCGCATGTAGGACTCGTGTTGATCATCGATAAAGTCGACAATGGGTGACCAACTATATATCAGTCCAGCTCTTATGCTCTTTACTCCTCCGACTCACCTGTCTCGGTTGTTGACGTAGTCTCCGAATCCAGGCGTATCGATCACAGTGAGCTATCTCATTAATCCAGGCCACCGAGAGAGAAAGACGCTTGGTGTACATACCTTGATGTTGAAACCCCTTTCTTCCAGATCCGCCTTGAGAATCTCAATCTCGGTCGTCTTGTCCAACTGCTTGGCCGATCGATGTCTGTAATTCCTAGGAGCACAGATCTCCGTAGCAAACAGAGTGTTGATCAATGTCGTCTTGCCCAACCCGGATTCACCTGCACATCAGCGAGTCGTCCCCCTGCTGCACGGACCGGCGCGTTGGACAGCGACCACCATAGTCCAGACGAGGATATCATGCAGAGGTCAAGGGAGAAGAGGACATACCGACGACCATGATGGTCATATGGGCTCCTCGCTGATTGACGATTTTGTGCCGCTGAACATGAGCGACGAAGGATGGGAGTAAACGGGGGAGGGGCATACTTGGTTGGGCAGGCTGTGTTGTCAGCTCTGATCGTGGTACGTGCTAGGGAGGTATGCTCACTTGGCGATTCCAATACCGTCCGACATGCTGGGCAAGAGGAAGCAGGAGATAGGAGAAGGGTAAGGGGTCTAGGTTGAAGCAAGAGAGGGAGTCGAGTCAAGGTATAGATGTATTCAGTTTGATGTAACAATGTGGTGGTCAAGCTGAAACACGCCTGGAGCTCACAGCAGCTCGACGCGGCACCATATCGACCATACCATCTATCTCTCAACGAGCACATCTGAGCTCCCTATCCACTTGCAATCTGCCTCAGGATCTCATAAGTGCAGAATCGTCTAGTCGTGCATATGCATAGATACAACTCGCAACCTTCAGAGCTATAATACAAGTCCACCTCAATCTTCAGCCAGGACTATCCTCCTAGTCGTCCGTCTTCGCAGGCGGTCTGCCACAGGGCTGCAACATGCGCTAAACGTCAGCTCGCTACTCCTCTATAAGACGTGTGGGCCCACCTCGACCACCTCGAATCGTTCTCTCGCTTGACACTCTCCGTCTGCGATCGACAAGTAAGATAGCAAAGGGGGATGACCGACGATCGCTGCCATTGTATCTCGATGTTGGTGTGTGAGCCACTCGCTGTCCGTCAGATTTTACTTTACCAACAGAGGAGACGAGAGCTGACTATTTGGTGATATCTGGGTGCCCTGTACCGGTATATCGAGTGTGCACTGACCAGTCAGACGATAATCTCCTCGAGGAAGATTCAGTGCAACTCACGCTGCTCCAGCTGGGTGTTTTGGGTGTACCTCAATTCAGACGACTAGACGTCAGCTCCCTTCAACCAACGTCTCATCGTGCTTACCATGATCTATACACTCTGCTATGCTATGCTATGCTCGAGACAAGGTGCAAATGCAACAACAACAGAGCATCCCATAGCCCAAGTCATGTGCCACCCACCTGAAAACGCCGGTTAATCCCGCCATCTGCTTGGTGTCTTGGGCCTGCGGTTGATTGCTGCTAGAGTACTACTGACAGACTGATCTCTATCACGCACCGTCCAACTCGACCCATTGGATCACCTCGACACCCTTCTCCGCTCTGGCCAATATGAATCGGCAAACACGTATGTATCGCATAACCCAGATCTCATCATCTCTGAATCCTGAGCCGTGTTGACATTTGCAGCCTCTAGATCACAGGCTCAACCTCCATCTTTCCCCCCTCCGGGCTATAGGACGAGCGGCGGATCGACTTTCCCCCCAGTCGGCCAGCTCGGTAGACCATCCGCATCGTCCAATGCTCCACCAGGTTTCGGCGGGAGGTCCTCGGGCGGTTAGTTAGCAGAGTCAAGGATTGCGTTATCGGCTGACGAGGCAGAGACGAGCGACTTTCCTGCGTTGGGATCATCCTATGCCGGCCAAACAACCTCTTCTTCCTCTTCACAACATCTTCCACCACCACAAGGACTGTTTCTTCAACAAGCAGCAGGACCTACCAGTCTAGCTCCGCCTCCTCCACCGCCGGGAATAGGGGCATCACCTTCGAGTAGACCGAATGGACTGGGAGACGAGTTTCCAGCACTGTCCAACGCACCGAAAGACTCGGACAGGGTATGTCGCTACAACCCTTTCTCTCCCTCCATCTCCATATGTTTTATCATCTTGTGGGTGCTTTTGCTAACACCCAGATATCAAACTACCTCATGTCACACGGCTCTTCCAACCTATCCCCTCCACCCTCCCTCGCCAACGGCAACGCCTCTTCCTCCGTCACACCTGCAACAAATCCCCCACTACCCCTCTCGAGCGCAATAGCAAGCGGCGGCATGGATTCTTGGGGAGCTACTAGAGCAAGTCCAAGTAGGACAAGCGCACCGGGAGGGGGATCAGGCGGAGGTGACCAACCCAACGTCATACGGCCTGTTCAACAACTCTTGACATCTCCAGCGGACAAGTGGGGCCTCAAAGCGCTATTATACGAGATCAAGATGAGCTTGGGGAAGAACGATCGAGGGATGTTGATGTTTGGCGAGGAGCTGTCCGAGCTAGGGATGGACATTACCGCAGAAGAGTGCGTCACTCAACTGGAGGGATAATTGAGGAAATTGTCGAGCTGACGGTCTAGACCACTATACTCCTCGCTAGTGACACCATGGCAAGATCCAAGGTTGATCGACATGTACAATCGCCTAGACGAAAACTTCCACCTACCGCAATGCTACAACGTCGTCGCTCCCGCTGTGCATACGAAAATACCAAACTTCACCGAAGACACGCTCCTCTTCGCCTTTTACGCTTCACCTCAGGACACTCTCCAGCTTGAAGTGGCCGAAGAACTGTGAGCACTTCACCCCACCCCTTCCTCCCTCTTGCTAGTTTGCTGATGGCGTAGGTATAACCGAGGATGGAGGTATCATACCGAGATGCAACTATGGATCAACGCCAACAATCTCAACGTCACCGCTCTCAACGACCCCACCGACCCAGCCAACGCCGGACGAAATACCAACCTCATGTCAGGACCCTTTCTGCTGTTCGATCCGAGGACAATGCAACGTATCAAGACGCAGGACGACTATGTGGTGGATACGTCGTTGTTTGAGAAACCGAGGTCGGCTCAGGCGTACATACAGGACCAACAGGCACAGAAGGAGGCATTGAAGAGTCCGAGTGCGAATGGGAATGGGAACGGGAATGGGAATGGGAATGGGAATGGGAATGGATATGCGAGGTAGCGAACGGAGTAGGTGATGGAGTAGGTAGAGTAGGTGCGGAGCGGAGCGGAGAATCGCTCTCTATGCGATTTTGCTACATTCATGCGCTACACAGGATATAAGGGAGGACTGCTCGAACAAGGTTTGCATCGTGTATACTACTAGCCGGACCTCACATCTAGCCAAAGACTAGATAAATCGGACAATACTCTCTCGACGCAACATACAAAGGTAGCATCCACCTCGCCCGACCTCCGCCTCGCAACACCTCGCCGCTTGTCGCTGGACCTCGCTTCATACTCGATCTCCATGATGACCTTGATGAGCGACCGCATACGGCGTATCATGAGGCGACAACATCCTGCTTTATGAGTCCCTACACGAGAGGCTGGTCCTACTCCACTCACGAAGCCCTCCTGACCATCATCTCTTGATCCCTCGAGTTCCTCTTTGCCAGATCCAA
>JALPCD010000113.1:0-23835 GCA_026538415.1 Cryptococcus sp. GC_Crypt_1
CCAATTCCCATCATGACCAACTTCCAGCTTCCCCCGACCCACCATCCTACTCCACCTACCACCTTGTCCAACACTCGCCTCTTGATGACCCATCCGACGACGAGGAGGAACAAAAAGAACGCCGCAAAGATGAGGAGCCGGTCGTACCAGTCTGCCTTTTCTATCGCTTTGACGAGGTGGGATGAGGTGGAGAGGAGGGAGGTGTAGTTGTCGTATAGAGATTGAGTGAGGCTGAGGGTTTTGGTTGATTCGTCTGTCAGATATCAGCTTCGAAGGGAAAGGAGAATCAGGAGGGTGAGGTGGGACATTGACTTGCCTAGCATTTGGACACTGAGGACGGATCGTTCAAGCTCAGTCTGCATGAGAGTGGTCGTCCGCCTCAAAGCGTCCGTCACCTCGTTCGTCTTCGTCTGCAGCGCATCGTCTCCGCTGCCCCGTCAACTAGACCACAGGACTGATCACCGGGCGATCTCTCACCTGGTAGCTGTCTGAGCAGCTTGAGATTTCTGATCATTCAAAGAAGGCTCTTCCAGGGTCCCATTTTGAGCCTTCCCAACCAACAGCTCGTGTCGCCTAGAACGAGCTTTCGATGTGATGTTGTTCTTTGACGTAATCAGTCCTTCTCGATATGCTGCTCGCAGGCTGGAATGATCAGTTGAAGCTCTGTGGATAGTTGGATTGCACGTACTCGACCAGATCGCGCGACAGGTCATCCAGCTCCAAATGGTACTTTTCTCCCTCCAGATCGCTCTCTGCTAGCTCTCGACTCATCTACCATCAGTCAAAACCCAAGACAAGGAGGGTGAAGGCGAGATCAGAGATGACTTACCTCGAGAGACCGCCTGACCGTCTCGAGGTCCGCCCTCATCTCTTCTGCTAATTCTCGATGCAGCCCAACGGGTCCAGGACATCGCTCCAACCGGGGTAATTGGAATTCTTGCAAATCCCGTAATCGCCTCCGTGTCGCCGCTATGCTCGATTCGACATCTGTCGACATGGTCGAGGTGTGGTCGGTGAGACGAGGTCAAGTATGTCAAGTATGACGAGAGGTGTGAGTTGTTGTCGGCTGAATGGCTAACTAGAGTTGTTGCCTCCACCTCGACTCCTCCACTCGGCGTATATAAGAGACCGCCTAAGGGGGATCCAACATCGCTCCCTTCTCCTCTGCCAACCTTCCTATACCTTTCTTCCTCTGTTACTATCTTCATCCTCGACGCTCGTATCGACATGTCGTCCGACACTTCATCCACCAAACGGTTCAACCTCGCGCTTCTCGGAGGCGGCATCTTTGCCTCGACAGCTTACCTCCCCGCTCTCTCCCAACCCTCCAACAGCCATATCAACCTCCACACCCTCTGGTCCCGATCCGAATCGACCGTCGAGACGCTCAACAAGAAGTCTACAGAGCTCGGCCATTCGCCTCGAGTCTTGTTCGGCGCAGATACGCTTCAACAGATCTGGGACGATAAAGAGATTAATGCGGTGTCATTCGTTCTACCCATCACGGCTCAACCGGAGCTCATCTTGACTGCGCTCAAGGCGGGGAAACATGTGATCAGTGAAAAGCCGGTCGGGAAGGATGTCGAGGCGGGGAGAAAGCTTATCGAGGAGTATGAAAAGGTGTACAAGCCAAAGGGTCTCGTCTGGCGAGTTGCAGAGAGTGAGTCGATGGCCGGGAGGGAGATCCCAGTCCAGTCGAGGAGAGTCATTGATGGGTAGATTATGAGCACGAGACGATCCTCAACCTCGCTCGAGATGTGTTAAAGGATGACAAGTCCCTGGGACCGATTTTGTACTGGCAATTCAAGGCCGAGCAGCATATCCCGGATGGATCAGCGTACCAAGCTACTTCTTGGCGGACCATCCCAGACTATCAAGGCGGTACGTGTACTCACGTCCTGCTCGACATCTTCCTCCTTGAATCTGCAACTCACTATCCTTAGGCTTCCTGCTCGATGCGGGTGTACACTATGCCGCCCTGATCCGGACCATCTTGCCCGACGATATCCTCCCATCAAGCATCATCTCCACCGCCTCTCTCCACCGCGCCCATCTCCCGCCCCACGACACCATTCACGGTATCGCCCTCCCTCCTTCCTCTACTGAGACGTCGGCACACGGCTCAGAGACCATCTCGAAAGCCATCAACCAGCCTTCCGACATTCCTGGTGGATTGGGCAGATCGTCGCCTGCCGGTCAAATCCTGTTCAGCGTCGCGTTGCCCGACACGGATCCTTCGACCAGATCGCCCTTGGGATTGACGGTGACGACGCTCAATGCGGTCGTAGAGGCCACGGTGGACAACAAGAAGCAGTGGACGATGAAGGTCATTCCGGGTGCGGGGAGTGAGGTCAAGGCGAGAGAGAAGACGGGTCAGGCCGATGGTGTGGAAAATGAATTGACGGACTTTGTCGAGGCGGTCGAGGCGACCAAGAAGGGTGACAAGGTGGAGGGAAAGGCGTTGGCGGGATACCCTAGTGGACCTCTATGGGATGTCGCGTTTATTCAGGCGCTCTTGACCAGTCGAGGAAAGCCTGTAGAGTTGGCCAGTCTGTGATTGCAATACGGCGATGCCGCAGAAGAAGAATAGTCAGAGAAAATGCATACTATTCATGTCTAGGCTACTTCGTCTACCAAGCTCCGTCGGCATGGCTCCGATCGCTCCCAGCAGACGAAATCACCCGCGGTGTCTCCTCTCCTGGTCGATGCAGAGACAGGGGCAAGACCGACTCATCCTGGACCGCTTTTTTGAGATATACCTCGTCACCCTACATGTCAGCTTTGCACTCATCAACAAGCCAGCGAGCCCACCTCGAGAGGAGTTGTTGAGAAGGAGAGACCCTTTCCAAAATGCTTCGAGAAGCACTGTTTGGCAAGATCATAGTCCACATGCGAAGACAGCTTTTTTCTCGGTTGGACAGTCAGACTATGCCGCTACAAACGTCAGCGACAGGTCAATGTGTAGTGTGAAGGTTGTTGGGGCGTACAGCGTCGACGCTCGAGTCGAGAACAGCCGGCGAGTGGGCTCCTTCGCTGATAGACAGGCGGATGGAAAAGTCCTTGTTGCCCTTGGTCGATGTCTTCTCCCATAGCTCAATAGTGCAATGCGAGCAGTAGTCGAGCTCGGGTATGCGGACATTGGTGAACGGTAGTCCAGAAGCAAGCAACAAGTGGACAAAGGTCGTAATGTGCGACTCTTTTCTACAAAGGGTCAGCCGTAGTACACCCAAGGACGATACAACTCACGTGAAGTAAAAGCACGCCAGCGATTTGCCAGTCGTCTTTGCCTCATCCAGATCTTCCCACACCTTGCGCAGAAGAGGCAGCGATGTAAGAATGCCGATCTCCTCCTTGGCTTCGGCGTCAAACCCGTATTCTTGCGGTCCGACCAGGTCGAACAACGCCTTGGCCCGTCCGTACAAGTCGTGCAGCCCTATAAGTCAGAACAGGTCCCACAAGAGTCTCAGGTTGGGTGCTCACGCCTGTCTTGATGCTCCACTCCAGGCTTACTGGCTTGACCTTTGCCCGCCGGGTCAAAGACCGCAAAGAGGAAGGTCCGGTTGTGCAGCGCATCGTACTTCAACTACCTCGTCAGCTCGACACTCCTCGTCTATACCAACTCACGCTGTCGTATAATTCCGACACCCGCGATGGATCAAACTTCTCCTGCTTGACTCCCACCCAGTCCTCAAATATCTTCTCCCACCGCTCCTTGAACAGCCAAGCACTATCTCCGCTACACCACCTTGTCTGAGGAATCTTCTCCACGTTGCCATTCTCATAGTTCCGCCTCATGATCCCCCGCAGCTCGGTCAATTGCGCAATGACATCCTTGACCACCTCGACCGGTTCCTTTTTGAACGATTTCTCCCAGGCCAAGTCGGGTCGCTTCTCGCTTTCTCCAGGTCGAAGCAAGATCTTGAGCTTCTTCTTCGCGTCGTTCATCTTTTCTTTTCCGGCATTGTTGTCGTCCAAGAGGTCTCGGCGTTGGATGAGATGCGAGATGAGAGGACAAGGTTCCGGATTGCGGCCGTTGACCATTGACGAAGCGGAGGATTGCGAGGTCGATGAGCTGCCGCTTTCGACTCCCAGCAAGGCATGAGCGAAGATTTGGGCGGTGTTCTGTTAATCAGCGAGATCCAGGACGTGAATACAAGTACACATACGATGACACGGCGTTCGGATGAGGTGTAGATCTTGACGTTGTTGAGCACATCTTTGTCTAGTATATTAGCATGAGTCCACGTGGAAACCCTTTGCGGACGTACTCATGATCATGATATCCTGTCAGATCAGCACAATACCCTGTACAAAGCACGACATGACTCACCTTTTTGAAGGCATCACCCAGATCCCTCGATTGATACCTGGACGAGTGCGTACTCTCCCCACCCCACTTGACCACCAATTGCATCTTCTCCAATCCCTCTGGGATATCCTCGTATTCAGCCATACCACCTCCGATCAGAGCCGGCATATCAGGCGTCTTCGGCACGTCTATCGACAGACCCTTCTGCTCGAACACTGGCGAAGCCGACTCGCCATTGACCAAGACCGTCGAGATCTCCTCTGAATTCGATTTTGGGCTGGTCGGTAGATCCCCTCCTCGCTGCAGCCAAGCTTTGACTTTGGCGCTTCGCTCCGCCTCGGTCATCTCGTCCTCGTCGTCGCTCCCTCCTTTGTCTTTCTTCTTGTCTTTTTTCTTCTCCTCCTTTTCGCCATTCTTCTTGGCAAAGCTGGGTTTGAGTTGAGCCTTTGTACCGGGAAGAGACATCTTTTTGCCAAGAGCCTCCTTTAGCTGGGAAAGCTTCGAGATGATCTCGGCGGTGATGCCCGGTAGTTGAGCAGATTCTTCGGCGGCAGCGAGGATAAAGTTGAGCTGTCGAGGATCTCGGAGGATGATCTCATCTCGGTGGCCTCGGAGAAGTTTGAGGAAGGGCTGAGACCAAGGTTCTGAAGCTGGGAAGGTGAACTAAGGGGTCAGCGTCGCTGTCTGTCAAGACCTGCCCAGCTCACCTTGAGCTTCATCTTTGGCGTTCGGTCGGCATGTCGAAGCACTGCCCATCAGTTTCAGTTCGAGCGGAGGTGATGTTGCGCCCACCAGTGACGGTCGCTCGCAGAGTGCTATAGGACGATCCAGCAGCTTGCGATTCAGATGGCTGCAAAGACCCCAACCCGCTCGGCATGGCCATCACCTTGTTCTGCCTCGCTTTTTCGCAGATGGCCGATAAAATCTCGGCCGACTTGTCGTAGTATGCTTGGTTCCCCTTGACAAACGACCAACCATTGACATCGATCACCATACTCCTTGATCCTCCTTCACATCGGAGCAAGTCGAAACCGCAGACTCGTTGACCAAAGGCGTCGACAACATCTCGAGCGTAGGTGAGCTCTGCGTCGGTGAGCTTGGTGATGAACCGAGTCTCTTTGCCGTCTGCGTTTCGTCGGACGAGTCCGTCGACGACGGGTGATTTACGAGTCTCTGCGTGCGAGAAATTGGGTCCGACAGTGTAGACTTTGATGTCTTCCGCTGAACAGGTCAGCTTGGTGTGTAAAGCGAGGCGTATGAACTCACCGTTGTCCACGTTGATAAACTCTTCGTAGATGTAAGACCCAAGATATCTCGGATGAACGAGATTTGGGTCGTGCTCGCTTGACTTGTTTCCGACCTGGCTATCAGCATCTCTTCAATGACCAAATCTAGCAGACTGACCTTTCTGAACAGCTTCCTCCCTCCTCCACCTCGATAGTAGATGTAGACATTATGATCCTCCCCATCCACTGGCTTCTCCACAAACGGCTTCTCAATGACCTTTCCATCGATAATAATCGCATCCCCATCTTCCCTCAGCATCACCTCTTTCCCCCTTGGCGTAGAAGCCTTCTTCGACTTTCCCTTCCACCTATCAGGTATAACCACGGGTCCCCATTCGTCCTCGTCTTTGGCTTTGTGGCCGGGCAAGACCAGTCCTAGCTCTTTACGGACCCTGCGCCGAAGTTGACGAGCGATCTTTGGTCCGCCATCTCGAGAGATTTCGGCTCGTTTGGGTGTAGGAACTCCGATGTGGTCCAGAATGGCGAGGACGAGTCGGCGGTCCCAGAGAAGAGATTGCATGGCTAGCGAATTGATGGAGATGGGTGGTTGGCGGTTTGGGATTTGGGTGTAGGCGAGAGCTTTAGGGAGGGGGAAGTCGGTCGAGAAGAAAGAGATGAGGACGTCGACGGGAGGCCAGTGGTGGATGTCTGAATGTCATCACTCTCCGCAAAAAGACGCACCAGGAGAGAGACGCGAGCGGACTGTTTGTCGGAACGAGGTGTTATAGCTGGACTGGACTCACCTTCTTCGAGGATGACAACATCTCCAAATATCTTGACGTCTACTCCTCCTTGCTCTATGTCGACCAAACGAGTCAAAATCTCCCTCATGGCCTTGCTCCTAGCTTTCACATCCATCGCACATACGCCCAACACTACCACTGGCTTTTTGGCATTCGACGACGACATCAGGGACGAGTTGATATTCGAGCTCACGGGCGAAGGAGAGGTCGCGCGATTGGCGACGGTGCCGAAACGAGAGGAAGTCGTGGGTGATCGAGGCGGAGGCATCGACATGGTTGATATCGCAGGTGGAGAATGGGAGAAGGAAGAGAGGGGGCTGGCCAGTGTCTTGGTGTTGTGGCTATGTACAGGTGGGGTATGGGGTATGAAGATGAGATGATAAACGTTTGCAGAGGAGATCAGCTGGGCTGTAAATGTCGAGAGAAGGGGAAGGGCAGATGCTTATCGTTATTGGCGGGGCACCATGATGGCAGAGAGGAGATTTCAATCATGTCGAGCTTCGAGACCATCTCCATCCTTACCAACATGTCTTTCATCGAGCTCGGCAAACGGCTCAAGGTTGGCATAAGCGGAGATTTTGAAGAGGATGAGGCGTGTCTTGATGTAGCGTCGAAGCTGGAGGAAGCGGCTCGATACGCTGCTCGACATTTGGACGAGAGGTGAGTCGAGCTTGTCAACCTCGGCAGGAAGGCTAATGTCGTAGGGAGGAGCTCCTATACGACCTCGAACAGGAGATGGAGCAGAGCAATGCTTGGAATGTTCTCGAAGATATATGGTCGACGATCTCTCCCTCGTTTCACCCCAAGTCAGAGTCGAACGATGCATCAGAGGAGGCGAGGATCGCTCTTGCGTTGGGTTTGGCAAAGTTTGAGAGGAACATGATTGCAGGCATAGCGGCACATCAGAGCTCAGCCAGGTGAGTGAACCGTCATTCCCTGCGCTGACATGCAGATCTCACGAGCCATATGTGCGGGAGATGATCTTCCACTTGACTACCTTTGTGAGGATCGAAGATCCGACCTGTTCGTTCTTTCGCTTCTTCACTCGAATTCGGCTGAAATGTAGTCTTCACCCTACAATCTGTCGCTACACAGCTCTTGGTCAATCTCGTCTCGCCAGTCTCGCCTGAAACAGAGTCTCGAGTATCTGATGAAGCGCTCCGCACGTATTTGAGCGGAAAGAGAGAAGACGATATCATCATGTGCGCACTTCTTGGCGACTGCACCGCAACGAGCTGATGAGTAGACGACTGCTCGACTCGCAAGCTGTCAAGGTCAATCTGGCTACTATACACTTGACCGCAAATCTCATTCGAGGAAGCAGGTATAGACAGTAGGTCTGCCTTATCGTGTATCAGCCCTTTTGTTGCTGACGATGGCAGATCGACATGCTTGCGCAAGACCGGTGCAGGATGGTTTGCCAAGATTCTTGATAGGCTGGATAAATGGCACGATCTGGAAGATGGACGATTCGACATTGCGTACGTTCTTGCTTTCCTCTCCCTTTCGCTCTCGGGTATACCAATTGCTTGAGCGTAGCTCATATGCAGAGTGGGCATTTTCACCTCGTTCATCTCCTCTGGACTTCATTCTCAACTTTTGGATCTCCTATCGGATGACACGGAACCCATTACACCTTCCCAAACTGCCCTGCTCAAGCTCATCGACTCGAATCTCGCTTCACCTGATCGAGCCAACACCTTACCCTCCTCGCATATCTTCCTAGTCGGCCAATTCAGAGATTACGCTCGGTACTGCTCGATATCCCTTGGATCGGGCCAGGATGATGCTAGACTGCCAAAGGTGTTCGAGGGAATGGTGTTGGTCTGCGAAGGCTTGAGCAGTATCAGTCTAGCTGCGCAGGCGAGGAAGGACAAGGGGAAAGGGCGAGCGTCGGATATTGAGATGGAAGAAGGAGGAGACGAAGAGGTCGTGGCTGCGATGAAGGGCGATGAAGGAATAGTCGAGGGTGCAGTCGGTGAGTCACGATGAGGTCTGGAAGGAGGCTGATGAGTCAGACCTGCTACGCAAGCTGGACAAGCTTATACCTCGGGTCAAACCTGGTTCGTTACCGGCACACAAGCTATCGCCAGATCAAACGGCACCTGTCACCATGCTGAAGAGGCTGTTGGTCCAGCTGCTGGGCATTCTCACCTTTGAAGATACCTCCACGGGCGACAGGGTGCGACAATGTGGCGGAGTCGAGCTTGTACTTGGCTTGACCGAGGTCGACGAGTCGAACCCTTGTGAGTCCAGCTATCGCATGCTGGGGGCTGATCCGTAGACTTGCGCGAGCACGCCCTCTTGGCAGTGAGGAATTTGATGTGGAACAACCCAGCGAATCAAGCAGTGGTGAGCGAGATGGATCCAGTCGGAGTCGTTTCGGAGACTGGAGAAGTGTTGCCTCTGCCAGAGAAGATGCGTCGGAATCGACAACCCTCAAACCGCGCCTGATGAACACCGTGGATCAAGGATCAGTAACGACCGTAACGATGCACATCATGATGGGACCTGACGGTTGCAATGCGATCAAGCGAGCAGAGCTTTTGCTGGAATGGAGGCGATCGAGTGTAAGCTGATTAGAACAGAGACGATCTGCTGGGCGTTAACGTTATGTCAACTCGAAACCCTACTAGATGACGCTCACATAGCCCTATGCTTGCCATGATCTGGCTGCCTCGTTAAATTCACGATCCTGTTGGTAGACGTGTATCATCTCTCCTGCGCAGTTGCTGAAGCCAGACGCGAGTAAATTTGTTGAGAGAGAGAATCACCCAAAGGAGATGGTTGCGGTTTGCTCGTCTTGAGATGTGTTGTATGACGCGCATTGTAGCCCCTTTGACGTCATTCGTACGATGTTTCTGTCCAGCCCTTTCTCTTTCACCAGTCACCACGCTTGCTCGATCCCACATCGCTCATAATAAGACCAATTCCCCCCCCATCTACACCTACAATCCACCTTTTCCACCTTTTCCACCATCACCACCCATCGTTGACCTGCTCTTGCCTTTTATAATAAAGAGCGTCAACCCATAGCTAGACTACCACTTTAACCACCACTACCACTACCCCCTACCACTTTCCCCACGATGAGCCACGCTACCGGAACAAAGACGCAGCTCAGCGCAAACCCCTCTTCCAATGCGGTCACAGTCGCTGCTTCGGGCCAAGAGCTCGAGGCGGATATTCAGAGGAAGATGAAGCTCTGGGGTGTCATCAAGGCCTTCAGCGACGGGTGAGTTGATGTCTCCATGTGAAATTTCCCACTATACCTTGGCCGGGGGCGCGTAGGGTAGACGTGGAAGCTGGTGGAATGTCGTTCAACGGCGGGGCACCCGGTGTTTGCGATCTAGAGGCTCTTTTTGAAAGGGGGAATGGTGCTGACGATCCAGTCGAATGCCCGACAACAAGCAAATGGACTCTGCTCTCGAGTACGCCATTGACCACTCGCCCGTCGATGTCAAGAAGCTTTCCCCGGAAGGTCGAGTCTTGATCGATGACACTCGAGATATCCTCGAGACTCTTCGAATGATGGTCCAGGAGAAGAACGCCGACGAGCTGTTGCAAAACGCCGTCTGGGCTTCGTACGCTGGAGACCCCTCTCGAGCCAAGCAAGACGGTGTTACCCCCGTCTCCAAGGACGACGCCAAGAAGGACGTCGACCAGGGTGAGCATCACTTGCCTTTTTAGGGATTTGTTTCCAGCTAACGCGGCCAGCTGCCGCTCACTTGCGAGTCTTGATCACCCTCTTCATCACCAACTCTGAGTTCCGAAAGATCCTCAACGACCTCGGATTCGTCGGACGAGATATCTTCGCTACTGCCGCTTCCAAGGCTGCCGACAAGGCTCGACCGGATCAAGAACAGCTCGACCAGATCGACCAGGAGGCTCCTTCCAAGCAATGGATCGGTGCCGACGGACAAAAGCTCGGTACACAGGACACTCCCGATGTCGCTATCAAGGGTCCTTCCGGCTCTGAAGTCCGATACAACCCCAAGGATGCTCCGTCTGACGCCAAGTGAGTAGAGTCGTCCAGTGTGTGATGCGATTTGCTAATGTACAGGGTCACCGACCACCAAGGTAACACTCGATCTGCCGGTGAGGCCTACAACGAGGCCCAACAAGCCAAGGAACAGGCCAAGCAGAAGAAGGACGAGTTGAAGGACCAAGCCAAGGACCAGGCCAAGTCGCACGCCCAGGATCTCGACTCCAACCGAGACCCCAACGCCTCGCTCAAGGAGCAACGAGACCAGGTCGCCGGTGCCGCTCAATCGAAGGCCAACGAGGCCGACAACAACACGCCCAATGTCGACAAGGACAAGGCCAAGGACCAAGCTCGAGAAAAGGCCAACCAGCTCAAGGAGAAGATCCCCGAAAAGCACCGAGCTGCTGCCTCCGACGCTTTGGACACCACCAAGGACATTGTCCATGACGCCTTCCCCGAGGAGCGACGAGAGCAGTTCATCTACCGACTCAAGAAGGTCGTCGTCGAGTGCCAAGAGCACAAGGATTACATGGAGGCTGTGAGTAATAAAAGCTCTCCTCGAATTGAAGCAATGTGCTGACGTTTGCAGATGACTTGGTTGCTCGACACGTTGAGCGCCTACCAAGGTCACGCCAAGCACGTCGCCAACAAGGGTGCTAACGCTGCTTCCGACATCAAGTCCGACCCCGGAATCGCCACCGCCACCGACAACTTCCGAACCGTCCTCGAGCGATTCGCCAACGGCAAGTCGATGGACGGCATGTACAATGCTCTCGACCAGATCTACTCCGACTCTCAAAACGACCCTGAGCTCCGAAACTGGTTCACCCGAGTCAACGAGTACACCCACAAGGCTCTCCTCGAGCCCGGATGGATCTTGGACGACGACTGCGAGAAGGAGGGTAACGAGATTGTCGAGAACGGCAAATACTTCTTTACCGACAAGTACAAGGGTCACCAACAGCAATTCGCCGACGAGGTTCAGCTTTGGTTCACCGCCATGGCCGACGACCCGCTCAACCAGCGATTGGGTGAGGATGTCAAGCGACTCACCAAGGATCTCTTGTTCAACGAGGAGGGTAACCTTACCTTCAAGCCTCGACTTTGGAACGACTTGAAGGACCACCTCCTTCCCGAGATTATCAAGCGAGTTGGATACGTTCCTATTCCTCGAGCCGAGTACTCGGACGACAAGATTGACCTTGTCATTGAGAGTGAGCACAATTTGTCCTTTTCACTTGCCTTGTGGCTGATGTCTAGACTTGATTCTCTCCGGACCCAACCTGTTCCCCAACGTTGTCGAGCTTACCGCCCACAACCAGTACGTCTACCCACCCCGCTTGTTCACTTTGATCTAGTGCTAACGATCTAGCTTCAAATTCTCTCCTTACCCTCAGATCAACAAGGGCCTCGAGTCCGGATCGCACGTCCTCCGATTGGGTCTTTCCCAGATCCAAGCCGACATCCGAGATGTCTCTTTCGCTGTACGTCTCTCGTTCAATTCCCCTAGTGCCACTTCTGATTGTCAGTTCCGACGAAAGTCTGGATGGCCCAAGCTCTCCGACCATGGTCTCGCCGACGTTGTCATTGCCGGCAAGGGTATCTCGGTCGACATTGAGCTCGAGACCGTCATGAACCGACGAGACAAGGTCTTCAACGTCAACCACGTCACCACCCACTGTGACACCCTCTCGTTCTCTATCCGAGACTCCAAGCACGATCTCCTTTACAAGGTGAGCCCGAGCAACCTCTTTTCTGTTGCGCAGGCGCTGATTTGTTAGTTTGTCAAGGCTACCGCCACCGGTGTCATTAAGAAGGCCGTTCAAGCTGGTATCTCTGCTGGTATCCGAACTGCCCTTAACGAGGTCCACGAGCAGCTCTTGCAAGTCCGAAACACTGTACGTTGCCGCTTGTTATCGCTACAGCTCGTTGCTGACGTGTAAGATGGACGACGCCAAGAAGTCCGACGAAACTACTCGATCGCAAGCTCTCAAGGACATGTACGCTCGAAAGAAGCAAGCGGCAGAGGAGAAGAAGCAGGAAGCCGATCAGAAAACGGGGACTTTCAGGATAGTCACCGATCGAGACGACCAGCTTAACCCCGACCTCACCCACTCGGCCAAGAAGTCTATGGCTCAACGAGCCTTCAAGACAGAGGATTTCGCCGCCACCGAAGGAAAGGCAGGAGGATGGTCTAGTCCCGCCTTCGACTTGTTCCAGTACGTCCTAGTTCAGCTCTGCTGAGGGTCTTTTACTGACCTACTCAGCTCCCAACACCCAGCAGTCACTGGTGTCCTCCCGAAGGGAGTGAAGGAAGGAGCCGCCAAGGAGAACACCAACGCAGTTGACGCCGCTCGACAACAAGGTGTTTCCAGCACTGGTTCGACTGGTGTCCCATCCTCTACCGGTTCGCACGGCCTGAGCAGCACCACCGGTACGACTGGTCAGACCGGTTCTCTCCCTACCACGACTGCTCTTGGTGGATCTGGAGTCGCTGGAGCACCCGGTGTTGCCGTTCACGACGGACCTCGAGTCTAAGAGGTTAGGAGACTTAGGATTGTTATAATTCGGAAGTTGATCTGGCGAGGCGGAGAAGGAGAAGGAGTTGGAGATATGGCGTGTTTTGTTTTGAATATACCCTTGTGTCGCGATGTGAAAGAAGCCAAGATTTTCGTAGAGCATGAGTCAGTAGACGAGCTATATGCACATGCCTTTGACTGAAACATGGACTGTTTCACAAGAAAGTGGTAGACCTGCTCGGGAAGTGGAGAGCGATGACTTGTCAACGTTGGACCAGGTGATGCGGTCAAGCATGAGGGCTTGCCATGGGCGAAATGAGAGGGTCCGGCAGACATAAGTCAGCGAGATGCGAGATGCGAGTAATCGAGTTCAACGCGATGACAGAAGAGTTGAGTACGAATAGCGGCTTTAGGGGTCAAAATCTAGGCTCGAGCATGGCTTGTTAGGTCAAGGTTGATTAAGGGGTAGAGTAGTACCCATCTCTACCTGGACGTTATTTGTCCCGTCAGCTCGGCGACGCGTTTCAAGATTTTGACTTTCGACGTCCACCTGCCCGTTGGCTATCTCCAACATCTCCATCACAATTCCGACATCGACTTCCTTGGTCTCCTTCACTCGCAGCGATCCCATAGCTCACTGGTGGACTTGCTGCACCTTATTCTCTGCGTCTCGATGCGGTAAAACCACCTCGACAAGTAAGCGGTCCACCATCGACCTTTGTCTCGCATCGCAATCACCTCGAAACCTACCTCATCGTCCTCTCCGTGCTCACGTCATCCCAATTCTGCCCAATATACACGCATCACTGTCTCGCCCCCGGCCATAGCATCCACTATCAACATATCGGACCTCCACTGGATTCCAGCACTGGGAACAACCCAAGGAGTCCTTGATCACGCTTTCGGGTCGGAACATCAATACGAGAGACATTGCTTTACCCCAAACCGGGGTCATATGCGGCGATTCGACTTTGGAACATTAGTATACGGGGTCAACATCCCATCTTCTGCCTTTGCCACTCGCTCTCTGTCCTTTCCAGCTCTAGCTCTGTAGGATTGTAGGAGGATCGAGCGGTTGGTTTTGCGCGTTTTGGTGAGTCTCTTAAGGACAAGAGGGGAACATCGCTGATCTTTAGCACGATGGACAAGGCTTTTGGGAAGGAGACGATCGATGAGGTGCCGGCTAGTCCCCGGGAGACAATGACGGATGTCAACATGGGTGGCTCCGAAGATGGGGATAAGGTGAACAAGGAAGAAGGGGAAGCCTTGGACGAGGAGAACGAGACAGAAGAAGAGAAACCTGGACAAGCGATTGTACTCCGCCAGCCCGATACCACTACGCAAGCACAGGCTCGACAAGCTGTCCAACAGACCATCTCCACCTCTCGATACAACTATGTCGACATCTCCACCCTCCCTACCCTCTTTCCTGCTCCCGTCGCTAGACTCATCACTGCCCTCGCTACTTCTGCTCGACTATCTCTCCGCATATCAGCCTTTTTCATCGAAGCGATCCTCGAGACGTCTCAATACTCCACTCGACTGTCCCTTGGCTACACCCGTCGACTGCTCGTCACTGCCCTCTCGTCCGCTCGACGCGTGTATCTCATGTCCAACGCCGCGGCAGATGGAAACCTCTTCTCCCTCGTCGGTTTGGACAAGGGCGACAAGGAGAAACAAGAGGAACCAAAATCAGGCAAGACGGATGGATTCTTGCAAGTCTTGGACAAGTATACCAATCTTGGTATATACCTCATCCACCACACTTTTACCCTCGCCGAGCTGTTTACCATGTCTGGATTCTACCTGACGGCAAACGCGGTCCAATCGGCACGTTTCGCAGCGCAGGAATCGGTAGCTCTCTTCGATGGGCTGTTCGGTTCAAACGAGTCATCCAGAGCTCTGTCGGCAATCATATCGATGGTCAGGAGGGAGCTGTTGGAAGATGAACGGTTCAAGGAGAAGGACAAGGGGAAAATTGCGAGCTTGACGGCGTTGACCAAGGCTTTGACGGCGTTTGCCTGTTTGCAAAATGCAACGTGGAGCAAGACTGCTACGAAGTTCAAGATGAAAATGTGAGCTGGGTCGCGTGACAGAGGAGGCCTGTGCTGATTGAAAGGCTGTACGACTGTACCGTGTTGAAGGAGAAGGAAGTGTTGGTTCCACTGCCAGAGGCTGAATCCCTCTCGACTCCTTCGCCCAACGCAGAAGCTGGACCGGGACCGACCACACAGGCTCTCACTACGGCAAGAGACGAGGCAATTCATGAGATCGACGGAAGGCTCTGGGCTCATCTGAATGATACCGACTCGTCGTCGTCTCATGAGGCTCGACTGTCCCCTGACCTGGAGGACGAGCTCGACATAGACGACCTTATTGGCGACTCGTCGGGCGATGCGTTATACGATATACCAGCAGACACAGACGCAGCTCGAGCTCAACGTAAATGGGGAAAGAGGCGAAATCACGATACGTACGAGATCACCGAAGAGTATCGAGAGTCGACAGAGGTCACGCAGACATTCGATCATCGACCCGGCGACCAACCGGTCGATACACGTTCATATTCACATAGGCGCTTTCGGAGTGCTCCCCTGGCTCTGAGGACAGGCGGGGAAGAGCTGGCAGGACCTTTGGAACCGTTGGGACCGTCTAAGATGGCTGCGAGAGGGATGGACGATTGGGTGGAGCTGGACCAGGCGATCGATCAGGATCTCTCGACCATCCCTTCTGTGCCAAACGGTCTGTCTTCGATTGCCAATAGCTCTGTACGAGAGGCGATAGAGCGGAATGGACCGAGTGCCGATCGAGTGCAGGTCGTTTTGCGGACCATCACCAATAGGCTCCTCTCGAGGAAACGGGTTATTCGACGTGTACCAACCGACGAGGCGTCCGCTCCTGCTCGAGAATCCGCCAAGGTCAAGGCCGATGCGAAATCTATGCCATGGAATCGAAGTCGAGGTTTGTCTCCGCTCAAGGTCGCTCCGACAGCTGCATCGTCATCGTTGGCGGCTACACCGACAATCATCGGCCCTCGAGATTCGGTCAGCCATCATTCCAAGTCGAGGAGTAAGCAGCGCACTATCAGCCCCGACAGGTCGGTCATGGCGATGCCTAAGGCCATAAAGCGGAACAAGACGGCTATTCGACCCTGGTCTAGTCGACCGAAAGTAGCCCGTGCGCCTAGTCCTGCACCTCTGACTTCGACGGATGAGTATGACAACGAGGACGAGGACCCTACTCCTCTACCGTTCAAGGCTCCACCACCGTCGCCTGTCGCTCCATCTAGGTCGCTTGATATGGAACCTCTTAGCCCCGTGCGTGCTCCGCCCAACACGCTACAATACGGTCGGCAGTCTCACCGTCGTCTTCCCTCGCTCTCGACTATCCATGATACGATCCAACATGCTTCTCAAAGTCGAGTACAAGCTGCGTCGGCGGAAAACGTATCAACGGGCGGGACAGATGCGCCCGAACAGCTTTTCCCTCACGATACGCTTCTCAACAACATCCATCGGTTCATGCGGTGTTCTTCAGCTGCATATGGACAAAACTTCTTGCGGATCTTTGGGATGGGCACGACCGAGTTTAGCTTTCCCTCGACAGGTAGACATCATGCTAATACTTGGTCTTTTGTACGTATCCTTCTTCTGGCTGATGTGGGCGCTGACCATTAGGCCCAACACACCAATCTGCCGATAGAGTCGATCATCTTGTCCTCTTACGCCGAGTCGACGCCTACTTTTGGGTCACAAAAGGCTCCTCCTTTGGTGCACTATCTCGCTGTGGACCACAAGCTCGGTGTGATCATTCTGTAAGCATGATGTCTCCGGTATGAGCACCTGCTGATGTATAGGACATGCCGAGGAACTCTCGGTCTGTCCGACGTATTGATCGACCTCACATGCGAGTACTGCGAAGT
The DNA here is from genome assembly GCA_026538415.1 of Cryptococcus sp. GC_Crypt_1. Classification (NCBI taxonomy): domain Eukaryota; kingdom Fungi; phylum Basidiomycota; class Tremellomycetes; order Tremellales; family Cryptococcaceae; genus Cryptococcus; species Cryptococcus sp. GC_Crypt_1. The sequence continues at coordinate 16,765 of JALPCD010000113.1, forward strand.
CAAGCTGGACGGAGCGGACCCTTCAGCCGAATATTACGCCCACTCTGGGATGTACCGATCGGCCCTCAGCCTCACCTCCAAGAAGAGCACGGTGCATGAAACGCTCTCCGGAGCGCTTGAGTAAAACCCGACGTACGGTCTGGTCGTTACTGGACATTCGCTTGGCGGAGGGGTAGCAGGTCTACTCTCCATCGCTTGCTCCATGCGCGCTACTACGTTTCTCGAGCAGAACGCTATGAGTTCGACGCCAACGCCACACCCTCCAATTTCGACGCCGTTTGTGACGAGCTTCTCGTCGGGTCTACCACCGGGTCGGCCTATCCATTGTTATACCTACGGAGTGCCTGCTATCACCTCGGCGGATCTGGCAGATTACTCGAAGGGATTGATCACATCTGTGGTGCATAATGAGGATATCGTCCCATGTCTCAGCTTGGGGGTGTTGAGGGATCTCAAAAATGTCGCTTTGACATTGTTCGAGGAAGGCAATGTCGCAGAGGAAATTGTCGGGAGGGTATGTCGAGAGTCTGAGATGATGTGGATGGGCTGACAAGCAGGTGATGGGTGTATATCAGCGAAAGATCAAGCTGCGGTCGGACGATACGGAGAGTAGGATGGAAGCTGGGCAGGTGTCTCAAGAGGAGATGACGAGCGACTGGATGATGAGCCTCATCAACACCATGCGGGCGGATATGGAGAGCGACAAGCTCTATCCGCCAGGAGACGTATATATCATGGTTAGTCTATGTTTCTGGCGGTGAGCGGTGTGGCTGACGAGCAGGAGTATCATGATGTCTTTGTTACGCTGGACGGACAGCATCAGACGATGAATGACGGGGAGAAGACAGTGAGCCATAAGCAGGCTTATCGGGCGACGCTGCACAAGTGTGACTCGGTCAAGGAGAGGTTTAGGGAGCGTACGTTGGATTCAGTTCTCCTGCGCGGTGTGGTGAATGGTGTGGTGCTGATATGGTTTAGCGGTGTTTAGCAAGACGATGCTGAATGATCATTTGCCCATGCGATATGAGCGAGGAACACAGCTATTGATGGAGGGAGCGGTAAAGGGCGCCACCAGTACAGGAGAACAGGGTGCGAAGAGGTAAAGCAAGCGTTGTATAGGTGATCAGGTCGTTAGGTTGTAAAGCGTTGTATATGTGATCTCGATAGGTTGTAAATGCTCCCCAAAGCTGTGATGTGGAGGCTGGATTGCAGCAATAGGGAGATAGATTATACATGCAGCATACTCCGTCTACATAATGCTTGAGCTGTTGATGATGATGATATGCTCTATACCCGAATGTTGACTGCGCGTCAGCTCGAGTTCATCGTCACGACAATAGGGAGCCCAAACTCACAACTTTCTCCGCATCCACATGTATCGACAACATTCGGGCTACCCATCAGCACTCGGACTGCTTTGCATGAGAAACCTAGCGACTCACTTTTCAAAGACGAATCCAGCACTGAGCCGATTATCTCGCCAATCCATCACGCTCCCGATGATGCTGAACAATGCCTTGGAATCGATCAATACCCTCACTCCGTCCTGCTCTACGACTTCATCGAATCTTCCTCCTGGCGGATCAACATAGTCGAGATGATATGCCATCCCAGCACATCCACGGGTCTTGACGCCAATACGCAACAATTTCGGGTTGGTTGGATCTGCCAAGAGCGCTTGCAGGTGTGCAACCGCTGCGGGAGTCTGTTGATCAGCGTTGATACTAGGACGACACAAGAGTATGTCGGTGACGGGGGATGAAGGTGGGAAGGCAAGTGATGAGACGTACCATGCTGATGGCCGCCTTTTGAGACCTTAGCTTCCTTTTGGGAGCTGGCTTGCTGCCCTCCACAGGACTGATATAACCCGGAGCGGGCGTATCCTCGAAAGCGGCCGTATCGGCCGGTAGTTGTTGAGCTACACTGGCTCGTCGAGGCGACGTGGGTTGTATGGGCGATATGCCACTAACCAGGCGTGATGTGGTCGAGTGAAGAGGTCGAGCGAAAGGTCGGAGGGTCGAGGGGATGGGGTGAAGGAGAGTCAGGCGGGACGAGGAGGCGAGGTGTCGTAGAGATGCGGCACAGCGGCTCGATTGGCCGATAGAGAAGGACATGTCCTTCGGGAAGATACGACGAGTCGATGGGACGTTGTAAGGTGGAAAGGTGTTGTTACTCTTGAGGGCGAGACGTCGATAGTGGAGGTAGCGTGGATCGTTTTGCTGACACACTTGACTTTTGCTATCGATATCCAGCGCTTCTTTGCGACTTCTCCCCGGAGACGTGTAAGCACGATCCGGCTGTACTGGGCGATGGACGATGGGCGAATGATAAAAACGAAAAGGACAAATTGACAGTAAGGTCTAGCGACGATGCGACGAACAAGTTGACAAAGACTATTGTCATGATTCGCTGAGCGAATGCAAGTCCGATCTAAGCCGGGTGGCAAAATAGGATTACAAAGTAGTTTTGTAATCTCATCACAGAAAACTCGTAGTCACACACCCCTGTCTTTTTGTAATCGTTCTGGGACAAGTATCTGTAATGCGCTGTTTTCGGATGGCAGAAATTCCTTTCAGCTATCCCGACCAAGCTCTGGACGGTCCATCCAACGATGAATAATCTTCAGAGACAAATCCTTATTCTCATATCTTGGGTCGATCGATAGCCAGCCTACGGTTCACCTAGTAAGGCCGGAAGGACGACCTATGCACGAAGCTTCCCGACCTTGTACGATGAGACAAAAGTGGTGAGTGGCAAGATACTGGCTCCCCCAGTTCAAGGAGCGTCCAGCTTCTTTGTCTTTTTCACCCGGAACAAGCATTGTAGACCCCTCTGTAAATTGGCCAGGGGGATCCGATAGGGGTACAGACCTGATAGATGCGATCACAGAAAATAAGGAATTGTCAAAGGTGGTTTGCAATACGAACTCACCTTGCTCGTCTTGCAGCCAACCAGGTGGGGAGCATGCGGGAAGATGGAGACGCGCTTTCATACTCCACTGATCTTACAAAGGCCTATACGTGTCTCTGCTCACCCGTGAGGAGCTCACAACACAGCAGGTCGACCCGGAACGGTTCACTTCTTCTCGCTTCACAACGTCCTTCACGCGTTACATAGTCGATTACTTCGGCGAGATCGGATGCGAAGCCTTTGGTCCCGGTGCTGGAGGTCCAGGAGCCGTAGTAGCCGAAGCTGCGACATCAGCACACAGACTGTGGTAGAAATGGGTAGCCTCACGAGGAGGAGCGATGCTGAGGTCGGACATTTGCGAGTCTACGCTATCGGTCGCTGAAGTCGGCACAGGGGCAGGTGCTGAACCTTGAGATGTCGCTGTCGGCGCTGCAGATTCAGACACGGCCGGCGAGTTCGGTTGCACTGGTGACTTGTCGCCAAAGATCCAGTTTCGGACCTTCTTCTCCATCTCATCTCGATCTTTCGGTAGACTGCTCGGTCAGCGTCGCCTCAAAGTGCAACAGTAAAGACCTACTTGTCGACATCGATACTCGGCATCCACCTGTCCCCAGGAGCAGACACAAAGAATCTCGATGGAGGCGCCTTTGTCCCCGACGTCTCCCTCTGCTTGGCCAATTCTCGTTGTTTGTCTTCCACAGCTGATTTCGCGGCGGTTGCTCCGTGCATGTCCGCAGCGGCGATGGCATCCGTCAACTTGGTCCATAGCCTGTCCCAATGAGCTGGAAATCACTCGAAGGCATATATATGACTGACCTCCTCGACTCGTTCTCCTCTTGCTCTGCCTCGGGAATGACGTTCTTTGGCGCGACGGCTGCCGTCGAAGGGTCAAAGATGACCCTCTTCTTTCCCGTCTTCTTGTCGCTAAATTCCATGACGTCTGACCAGTGTCCAGAGACCGTACCGAGATCTGTCCTTCCTGGTCCCTTGACGGATCCCTCGATAGCATTGTAACCTCCAGATATCCACCCCTTACATGTCAGCTGCATTTGACCACACAAAGCGCTACCAGCCCACCTTTGCCTTGAAGTCGACGTCGCAGTGGTGATCGATCGTCTCGTTGGCAATGGTCGAGACGTCGCATAGCTCCAACGTCATTTTTCCGAACAGGATTCCTCTGGCGTATGTGTTTGGCATCTGCATGATCAGCTTCGCTCAGAGCTCGTTGGAATGATGGGCTCACCGTAATGACGTATTCTCCATCTTCTGGTCGGTCCAAGAGCCGAATCCTATCTTCACCCTCCATTATAGTAGCTGCCGAGTTTCCCAGGAATCTGGACTTGGGCTTGAGCTCTCCAGTCACCAGCAAACCGTTCTTTGGACTGATGTAGAAGAAGGCAGAGACGGGCTGCAGGCATCAGATCAAAGCTCAAGATGTCTTTGGTGATTTCGCACTCACAGGGTGGTGAGAGACTTGCTCGGCGACGTAGAAGCCTTCAGAGCCATCGGCATAGGTGTATGTACACCTGAAAAACTCGCCAAGAACGGGATTGTATCTATTCCTATCAGTCGCCGTTCAACATGGTCTCTAGCTCGACATACGGCTTCTTCACTCTGACTATATCAGCTTGCGGACGAGATGTTTATTCGGCAAGCTCACCCTTTAGGCTTGATGTGCCATCCACTGAGATAATAGGTCATCACCCGTAAGAAACGTTCCTTCTCATCTGCGTCTTGCCCAGCGCTATACATCAGCCAAAAGTCCTCAGTCACCCATGAACTCGACATCGACTCACCCAAAGATGAGCTCCGGGTGGGAGAAGAAGTCGGTGATCCTCTCCAAGAGCGATCTCGGTTCAAGAACAAATGTAGGCAGTGCAATTTTGCTCAGATCCATGCCCGGGCGGACTGTCTATTAGCGTCCATCATCTCCCACCTTCCAAGCTCTACAACCCCAATCGTGAGGGCAGACTCACGTTGAGAGATCAGAGACATCAAGACATTGCCTTGCTCCTTGTCCAAGTTGGTCGTGTCGTAGTCTGCGCCTCCAGAAGCACCCGCACCCGTCGAGCCTCCGCCGCTGACCGGTTGTGCAGGTCCGACCTGCGACGCATCGCTCTTGGTCCGAGATTTCGTCTTGACCAGGTGATCGACGCTCCCACTCATGCCGGATAAGAGACCCATATTCGCAGTGTACCGATTTGTGGAGAAAAAGGAGGGAGGAGGACTAGGGGGGATTACGGTGTCGCTTCGGGTTGATCAAAGACTTGGCACGAGGTCGCCGTTCCCACGGCAAAGTTGATTCGAGATGGAAGAGTTGCGGAGGGTGGATCGTCACTGTCTCGTCGAAGTCGGCCTGGACGGTCTACGCTGACGCTCGTGAGAGAAAGATGTGTTGAGTGTGAAGTCGACGAATGCTGCCAAAGACGAGGTTGAGAAAAGCGAGCCACCATCGCCCTCGCCCGCGTCATCATCAGCAAGGGCGACCGAGTCAATATGATTACGTAACGTTTGAGGCAATATGAGTAGCAAGATCACTTGGCCGCGTTGCAGCCACCCGTACAGTACTCGAGTGTCGGGCAACTTGGTGAATATGAGCTCGACGCGGACAGGTGGGATAGCTATAGACGCTGCATAGACGAGATTATACACATTTCCGATTTCTTCGTTTCAACAATATTCCAAACGTCTCGTGAGACTACAATCCTTAGCTTCCTTGCTTCAAATGGCCCTATCGTCCGGAGCGAGCTCTCGACCCAAGTTGAGGTTCGCACCTGGTCCTCCGGCTTGTACAGGAGTACCTCCCGCTCCAAAGTGGTTCTGGTTGTTGTGTCCGCCCAACTGGAAGTTCTCTGCCTGAGGGAAGTGTCGGTCACCCGTCGCTCCTCCTCCTCCTCCCACGGGTGCGCCTTCCTGTCGTTCGGGAAGACCTTCGAGAGCATTGACGATATAATGGTGGAGTAGCTCTGCCTCGCTGCAAGCATCAGATAGTCCCTGTGAGAGCATGACCGAGATCGCTTACGCCTTGGCTCCAATCCAGTCTTTGTCGAATTCAAACTTGATCGTACCCGATTTAGCCGATCCATGGTGATTTACACCGACCCGTTCGAGGCCCCCATGGCCCATTCCGCTCACCTGGACATCAGTACCCCTGCCACACTGAGCACGCTCGATAGAGAGGTGCTCACATGGATGGTTACAGTACTGCCCTCGTTCTTCTTTCCTCCTCCAAGAGCGACCCGATTCTTGTCGACCGAGTGAAGGTCGACGACAATGCTACCCAGATGTTCTCCATGGATCACACCTGGCCATCCCGTCTCTGCGTTGGCGTTGAGGTTGGTCGCTCCTATCGCGTTGCCTCCGGCCGAGGGCAGCATATCTCCTTGAGGGGTTTGGTCAACGACTCGATCGACCGCAGTAGCCGTAGTTGCCGTAGCCTGCGATCCAGAGTCGTTTGACGCATCTCCACCTACAGTGTGGCCCGTGGTTCCTGTCGTGGCAGAAGTGTCGTGGTGATCGTTACCGGCGGTGGAGGGCTTTCGGAAGAGGTTCTTGATCTTTGTGCCGATCCCTTGATGCTCCTCGTCTCCATGAGCTGCACCGTGCGATCCACTGGAAGGTCCGGTTGGATGCCCTTGGGCGCTCTGCGAGTGAGCTGGCATGGCGTGGGAAAGGGGTTGAGGGGGCGACGTCAAGACTGGGTTGGGTGGTGACGACAATGGCATCAAGACGATTTGGTGCTATCTCGTCAGCCCCGCAACACGTTCTCGTCGAGCGTGCTCACATCGGAAACACCGGCCTGAACACGCCAATACCACTTCCCACCCGCTTCATCTCCACCTCCCGTCGCTCCACTGAAACTCTTTCGTCGGGTATCCGACAGATCCCCTCTATCAGCTACCACCCCGAAACTCGTCTTCCTCCTTCCTCCACTGATGACTCTCTTCAATGCTCCTCCATCGTCGTCCGCCACTGCCGATCCGCCATTGTTGTTCGAGCCAAAGCTTGCGCCGGAGAGTCGCCTAGATCGATTGTCTGCACCGTGGGGAGTGACGGTGATGGTCGCCAGACAGGGGTAGAGGTTCTTGGGCGCGTTGGTGTGAGTAGTTGTTTGGAATTCCATATCGATGTATGTATCGTGAGATATGCGGCGGAAGGGAG
>JALPCD010000114.1:0-23826 GCA_026538415.1 Cryptococcus sp. GC_Crypt_1
TCGGTATCACCATCGTAGGGGTCGGCTGCACCGTAGTTGCGTCCGTGGCTTCCTGTGTAACCTGCACACTAGCCACTCCAGGCGCATCCATCGGTGGAACCATCACCGCCTGTCCTCCTTGTCCTATCACAATCGGATTGTTGACCGGCTCGGGCTGAGTGTTCATCGCCGCTGCAAACGCCACGAACTCCTCCGGAGGGTTCATTGTGATCCTCTTGCGAAGCATCATGGGCGATCTGCCGAGAGGTAGGATAGGGCGAGAAGACCATTGGTGGATTGTCGGACCAGCCGAGTCGAAAGGCGGTTTAGGGGAAGGTAATAGCATCTTTTCTCGACCAGCGAGAGAGTAGGCGAAGAGCAAGTCGATACTAAAAGGTCGAAAGAAAGGTAGGGAGCATGCGTAACCGACCGGCGGTGAGAGAGGTATCGTAAAGGCAAGGGAAAGAAGGGAAAGAGCGAAAGCGAGAGGCGAAGCGTCGAGGGGGGGGTTGGAGGAAAGAAAGCTCGACATGCACCAATCTACACTCCTGTCATAAGCTAGTCATAAGCTATGCATTAGAGTCTTGTCCTGAGACATCCCCAGCAGGGAGACAGCAGGACTCATGTGGAGGATTACCTTGTGGTCGATAACGGACGAGCGAGATGTCACTTCTGAACCGTCTGAAACACCAGTCTGAGTCGCCATGATCAACGAGGACATCAGGCTGCGAGATAGGTCTCAAGCTCTAAGCTATACATAAGTCGGAAATCCAGATAGGGCAGATAGGGGAACTCACTCATCGGTACAAGGTCCAGCCAGAAATGCACACTCTGTGTAAGCGAAAACACCAGGAATGACTGTCTCATCTTTAGCACTTCCTGCATTCCAACTTTACAACATCTGCTATACTCCCCCACCCTTCACATCTCCTCAGCCCTCAGACGAGCGGGTCATCCCCTACTCGCTGGTCTGATCAAGCTCATGAGCCCGCTTGACAACGTTGTTCTACACATTAGCCCAGATCCAACTCTCGCACCTGGACCAATCGAGGAGGAGGAGGAGGAGGTGGTGAAGGAAGGGTTGATGGCCTGCCTGACTCACGCCAGATCGCTCGATGACTACCGCCGGGTCGTCCTCCGAGGCATTCTTCGAGATCGTGTTCCCCTTCTTCGACTCGACCTCAGCCTTGCCCTCGGTGACTACATCTGCGACTTTGCCTTCTGGGTGTCCGCTTCCCCATTTCCAGGAAACATCGTCGCCCTGCCATCAGCGGGCCTCCTGATTGTCCGCAAGATGTTGCTCACTTTGGAGATTTCGTCGGCCATGTTGTGCTATGAGATAGGTGATATGTGGGTCGAGCAGGAGTGCAGTAGAGATATGGTAGAGTAGTGGATCATCTTGATGATGAATAGATCGTTGTCAACAACAGCAAGCAAGCTGCAGAACCCGGTAATGATGTCACTCCACCCCGAGATCGACACCATCTCGACGCTCGCAGCCCACCCCGATTTGGCGATTGTCCCACCTGCACCCCTCTCGATCCAGCTATGTACAGATGCATGATAGTTCCCCAGTACATGGGCAAACCATTAGTCTAGTCTATTTTCCGATATCAAGGAGCCAAAGAGAAGCGGTATACGTGAAAGAAGAAGACGATAGTCTTCCCGAGTGTCATAAAAATCGAACCTCCCCTATTTTCCAATCTATTGAGCCACGGCAAAGGCAACCACCGAGCTGTCCGAGTGCGAAAGCGACACCTTGATGGTCTTTCCTCCAGCAGCAGAAGCAGCATCACCCGAGAGCTTGACCTGACGATGAGCATATGTATCCTCGACGAAAAAAGAAACGACTTACCTCTGGGCCGGCACTCGACGAGACAATCTCAATCTCCTTCAGACTTGCTCCAGCACCCTTGGACGGAACCTTCAATGCCTTGAAGACCGCCTCCTTGGCAGCCCATCGACCAGCAAACGACGCCGTAGGATCAGGTGCCGATTGACAGTACTTGATCTCGTCGGCTGTAAAGTTCTTCTCTCGGAAAGTGTCCGACGTCGGTACACCGCTGATGAGCTCGGTATCGACTCCCACACCAGCGATATCTCCAGCCTGAGCAAACAGCGACTTGAGCGTAGCGGCGTTGGCGGACTGGAGAGGGACAGTCGAGGGAAGCTTGCCGGTAAAGGCGTACGAGTTTTTGCTCGGTCCAGCTCGCGCAAGCGGGTTGAGGAGAACCTTGGGCTCCATCTCGGCAGAGTATGGCGGTGCGTCCTTGATCTGGACCAAGTTGTTGGCGACCATCGAGGTGGAAAGTCGAGCGTATGCTTGCAGCTCCCTTGCTCGTCGTCGCTTGGCGTATGCATCGAGTTCGTGTGATTGCAAGGCGGCAAAGAGGTATCGAGGGTGGATGATGGCGACCTGACCTCCGACTTGACCGAAACCAAACGAGGTGAGGAGACCACATTCCAGTCGGACGTGCTCGATAGGCTTGGACGGGTAGAAGAGGAAGGGGAAGGCTCGAAGCTCGGCAGAGATGTTGTCGGCATTGTGGTTTCCAGGAACGACGGCAGTGGTGAGGGTCTGCATCAGGCCGTTGAATTGCCAAGCAGCAGCCCCTCCCTTGGGGTGACCAGTGAGAGACTTTTGGGCGATGACCGGGACGGCATTACCCTTCGATCGGCCGAGTTGCTCGAATTGCTGGTTGTAGACGTGCGACTCGTTCTTGTCGTTGGCCTTGGTCGAAGTACCATGACAAGAGACAACTCCAACCGAGTCGGCGTTCAGACCCCAGACAGCCAAAGCTCGTCGCAAAGGCGCAATGTTCGGGTGAGATCCCTCGAGCATACCGAACGTCGCAAGAGCCTCCTTCTCCTGTCGCTGAGCCTCCTCGTCGATAAAGCTGACTCGAGCCTTGAACCAGTCGTCGCCCTGGTCCGACTCCATCTTGAGCAGCTCGTGCTCGTTTTCGAGCCACTGCGAGATCTGTCGTCGTCGGAAAGCGAGCTGTCGGGCTCGGTAGGTGACGTCGAGCAAGAGCGAAGGCTCCTTGAGCGAGACTTCTCGAGCACCGCCCAGAACACCTTGACCCGGTGCGGGGACCGATCGACCAGCCTTGTCCGTGTGAGTCGAGGTGAAGGCGACAATACCTCGAACAGTCGCTCCGAGCTCGATAGCCGTCTTGGCGCTCATGAGAATATGGACACCGCAACCCATGGCCTCCATGAAACCAGATCGAGTGCTAGTCATAGGTCGGGAGAATTCGGTCGGCTCTCGTCCCATGGCAAGCTCAGTCTCGGCGTTGCTCGTAGCCTTCATGTTGGCAAACTCGAACGATCCTTCCTCGGAAAAGTCGTCGAAACCACCAGCAATCATGACCTTAGCCTTGCCCGACTTGATCGTGTCGCAAGCAATCTCCACCGATTGAAGAGCGGTAGCACTACAGTCAGCTCTATCGCAAAATATCAACTCACCAAGCACCGACGGGGATCTTGACGGGACCACTGGCAGACATGAGAAGCAAGTTGACCCATCCAGCGACAGTGTTGATGAAACTACAGTCAGCGATAATCTCACGATTTCCACCTACGTCTCCTGCAAGATATCCTTCTGGACATCCTTCTCCTCGCGTCGATCCTTGAACATGGCGCTGAGCGATTGCATACCACCCATACCCGATCCAAGCGAAGTACCGACCTCCGAGGGGTGGATGTACTTGTAAAGCTCGTAGGGGTCGGTGACACCAGAGTTGATCAACGCCTCCATGGTGCAGACCAGCGCCCAGAGAGCCGTTCGGTCCGTTTGAGCGACAATATCCTCGGGGATACCGAATCGTCGTGCATCCCAGCCGGATGGGATCTGACCGGCGACGAGTCGATCAAACTTGATCGCCTTAGGAACGAAGATTCGTGCACCCTTCTTGAATTTGGCACACCATTCTCCGGAAGAAAGAGCCCAAACGTCGACCTTGTCACCTTGCTCTCGCTTGAATCGAGAAGCATCCTCGGCCGAAATCTCGACCGGCTCGAGGTCGTGGTTGAGCTCGACTTCCTGGTAAAAGATCTTCTTCTCCGGATTGTAGCCGTTGAAAATTTCGGGTTCTGCCATCAGCTTGGCCGATCGGGGACAAACTCACCGATAAGTCGGATACCAGCATGAGCCAAGATCTCCTTCTCGTATTTCGACCTGACGTCCTTGTCATCCACTGGGTCTCCCGACTTGCCATCCACCCATCCGACATAGCTCTTCCCGTTCTTCAACTTTCCGTCAAAGTGCTTGATGTAGCCCATCATCCATGCCATCTCGATACATCCCTCGATGGTGAACTCTCCCTTGGCCTCCATCTCCCATCGAGTTCGAGAGCTACCCCATGGTCCAAGCTCGGCGAAACCGGTACAGACGATGACCTTGTCGAGGTCGATCAACCCTTGGAGGTGAGACAGCTCCTTGAGAACGTCGGGTCCTTCGATTTGAGGGAATTCGTAAGGGAAGTTGGCTCGAGGGGCGATAGAGACCTTTTGGTGGAGCCGTTCAGCCGCATCGCCGTTCGTGACTCGGAAGTCGGCAGCATTGTCGAGTGTGACCGCCTTTCGCAAGTCGGCAATTCGGTTGATGTCCAGTCGGATGCTGGTCATGACGTCGGCAATACCAGCGACTCGGTCCATTCCTCCATTGAGATCCGCCCAGATCGGCTCGATTTGAGTAATGTCGAACAAGAGGGGGTGCATGAGACCGAGAATGTTGAAAGCCATCTCCTTGGCCGAGAATGTTCGCACACCAAGCTTCTCCAGTCCTTCGGCGACAAAGTTGGTAGCGCTCATGAGACCGGTACCTCGAGTCCATCCGATGACCGCTCCAGCGATACACAAGTACTCTCCCCAAGATTCGGCGCTCCATCGGTTGAACAGCGTCTCGAGGGAGATCTTCGACTCAGAGTAAAGACCATCGTTACCGAAGATACCGTGGTTGGGCGAGAGAGGGAGAACGACCTGCGTAGGTCGAGTGACGAAATGTCGAGCGGCCTTCTTGACCTTGATCGCACCGAGAAGTCGAAGCAAGTTGGTCAACATGAGTCGGTGGGCGAGCTCGGACTTGTCGTCAATGTTGTCAATCTCTCGACCGTTCTCGGGCAGGGCAGCGAAGGGAATGACATAGTCGAGATCGAGGTTGAGGGTGGAATAGATGTAATCGATGAGCGCCTCGGTATCCTGCTTCGAAGCTCCGTTGAAGGGGACGACGATGAGTTTCGATCCCTTGGAACCGAGCTCATGGAAAATGTTCTTGTAGTAGTCGACAGCATCACGGCTGTATCGAGATGTGGTGACGACGCAAGTACATCCACCGGAGAGGAGACCCTTGAGGATTTCGACACCGATAGAGCCTTTGCCGACTCCGGTGAGGAGGGCTGCCTTCTTGGCGTAGGTGACACCGGAGGTAGCAATCTCGGTCAAAACATCAAAGTCTATAATCAGCCAGGTCCTCTCTCGAACGACTCACAGATGTTGGTGAGCTTTTGACTGTAAGCCCAGTCGGTTCCAGTCTTTCGCTTCAAGTGCAAGAAGGGCAGATGCGTATCCTCCACCTCGGTCTTGTCCTCCACATTCGGTCGCAAAAACTTGCTCGAGTCCCGTCGTTGCTTCGGTCCCTTGGCTCGAGAGACTGCCGAGTTTTCAAAGACGACGGCGGAAGAAGCCTCAGGGCTGGATTGACCGAGGGATTTGACGACTTCGCCGTACATCGACTTGATGGCGGCTTTCTGGGCGGGGGTGATAGAGGGCTGCGAGTTGACAAGCTCCCAGAGTTTGTCTAGACATGAGTCTTCTTCCAGGGTTGGATGATGATGCGGCTACTCACCAATATCGGATTGAACCTTCTCCAGGTTGACTTGCGGCTCTACTTCTCCTCCGTTTGCCATTTCTTGAAAAGTCAGCTCATCCTTCTAGTCCAAAACTCACCCTTGACGTAGCTCTCCAACTTGCGCACGTTCTGTCTCGACTTCTCGGTGTAGACAATGTCACCCTTGGCGGTGATCTCGGTGTTGGGAGCAGTGGGGAGGGCGACATCTCGGTAGACTGGGTTCTTGTCGACAACTTCTCGGCCTGATTGTCAGCGCAAAGCGGGTCTATGCGTCCACGCAAGGTTGCTCACAGTTGTCGATGAGGATCTGACCGAACTTCTTGGCTTTTTCGTAGTTGACGCCTTTCGATGGGTCGACGTTGTCAATGTGGTATTGCATGTAACTGTCCATCAGCTCGGACCCTCAACCCATGTTGCAGTCTGATTTCGAATCTTCCCATCGCAGCTATGCAGAGAAGGGTGACTCACTCGAGCAAGGTAGGGTCGGCTCGGTTCATCTGCCCATCAGTATGCTTCCGGCAAAACGCTACTCTACACGTACAATGGCGATACATCTCGACGTGAGCTCACGTCGGAGAGTACTCTCCTGATCTAAACCTTGGGCCGCCATACTGCCAGTCGATACGAAGCGAAGTGGGGAAGACCGAATAAGGCGATACCCTCGTAGCTTGTCAATCTCCAGGTGACACTGCTCGAGCAAGGTGTGTATGTATAGGTAGTGTTGAGGATGGACGAGGTGGTGATGAAGTTGCAGGCAAGCTGTCGAGGTGATCTCCCCAACCTTGAAATCTCCCACTTGCCCCATCGTCGGGTTTAGGCGGCCACCCATTGATTACGTAAGAGCAGTCTGATTGCGGCGGCTACCGCTTATTGAACAGGTATTTTGCCACCCTCCCCGCCTGACGTGTTGCGACGACTGTTTACCTCCACCGTCGCGTTGAGTAGTTAGCAGGATGGGGAGAGAGAGAGAGAGGAGCGAACAATCCCAAAGACATACAGACATTAATCCCTCAAAGCTCTACTTGTTCTCCTTTGCATACTGCTCACTGTCGACAACGCTAGATCTACCTCGATAGATCACCTTGCTCGACATTCTCGACACTCATTCGACAAGTGCACAAGATGGGACGAGAAATCATCAGTGTTTCCGGTATGTTCAAGAGTCCTTCCCCAGTCGAGATGGAAATGTTCTAGGCTGATGCAAAATAGTTGGACAAGGTATGTTACTCTTGAAATGAGCCGTCTCCTTAGCTTTGTGGAAGTGACTTGTTGCGGGTGGAATGTACAGCTGGGGTCCGCAGGACCGGGGTCTAGGTAGAGAGGTGGTGAAAGATGGAGCTTGTTCTGCGGGGTCTAAGCGTTTCTCGAAGGATGAGCAGTGCATGGAAGAGCTTGACTGACAACTTTCAGCCGGTAACCAGATCGGTACTGCCTTCTGGGAGAACCTCCTGCAGGTGAGCTTCATCATGCTTCTGGTCGTTTAGAACTGACTGTCTTAGGAACATGGCCTCGATAGTCAGTCAACCCTTCCTTCCCCATTTTCTCCAGCCTAACGTGCAGACAGCGGTAAATACATCGGTAATGATCAACAACAGCTCGACAAGCGTACGTTCACCATGTCCACTTGTGCTGCGATCATTTCTGACTTTCCAGTCGATGTGTACTTTACCGAAGCTTCCAACAAGAAATACGTCCCTCGCTCCATCCAAGTCGATCTTGAACCTGGGGTAGTCGACCTCGTCAGGTCAGGACCTCTTGCCAACTTGTTCAAGCCTGACACGTTTGTGCACGGAGAAAGCGGAGCAGGAAACAACTGGGCCAAGGGATACTACACCGAGGGTGAGCCTCGCCTTCTCCCTCTATCCCGGTCAGAAGCTAATATCCCAGGTGCCGAGCTGGCCGACCCCGTTTTGGATGTCTTGCGGTCTCAAGCCGAGAATGCAGACTCTCTGCAAGGGTTCCAGGTACTGCACTGTACGTCCGTCATGCCGTCTCCAGTACGCTGCTTATCATACAGCTTTGGGAGGAGGAACCGGATCCGGTCTCGGATCGTTGCTGTTGGGCAAGATCAGAGAAGAATACCCAGACCGAATGCTCGCTACTTTCTCCATCTTCCCCTCGCCAAAAGTGTCCGAAACAGTCGTTGAGCCTTATAACACCATTCTGTCGACCAACAACCTCGTCGAGAACTCGGATATCACCTGCTGTATCGATGTAAGTCTTTAGGCCCGTACCGATGAGATAGCGCTGATGTAGTAGAATGAAGCACTGTATCAGATATGTATGGGGGAGCTGAAGAACAAGACTCCGGAGTACAAGGACTTGAACAACATCATTGCCAAGGTCATGGCTGGATTTACCAGTGAGTCTCCCCTTGCGGTATGCGCTTGATTGTAGCTGATGGTCAGCGACTCTGCGATTGTACGATACGCCTTTTATTGAATAGATCGAAGCTGATGAATCAGCCCAGGTGTCCTTAACTCGGATTTGAGGAAGCTTGCTGTCAACATGGGTCAGCCCACCACCCTCGGTCTCATCATCAGCTGACCCAGTAGTCCCCTTCCCTCGACTGCATTTCTTCACTGTCGGGTACGCTCCGCTTGTGTCCTCTGCGCAGAAGTCGTACAGCGTGAGCCCATCGCGTGCCTATCCCACGTTCTGCTGCTGATAACACAGGGAACAAATGTACATGACTTGACCGCTGCCATTTTCCAAAAGAAGAGCTTGTTGGCGGCCATCGATCCGGCTTTGGGCAAATACTTGACTGTGTCCGTCGCCTACCGAGGAAAGCTCAGCATGCGAGACTGTAAGAGTTTTTCTCCTGCACCTACCGACTTCGAACTGATGAAAAGTGGAGAACGCGGTATACGAGTTCCAGAACAAGGTGAGCCTGCTTCCTGGGTTTCGAGAGTATGTATGCTGATCTGGTAGAACTCGGCCAACTTTGTTCCCTGGGTGAGTCGAAGACTTTGGACGTGTGTCTGCGCTGACGTCTAGATCCCCAACTCTTCGCTCACCACCCTGTGTACCGTCCCACCTGTCGGGCAAACGTCGGCGGCTACTCTTGTCGCCAACACCACTGCCATCTCCGGTACGTACATGTGCTTCCAGACAGTAGCCGAGCTGATACTGCAGAGGTCTTCAAGCGAAGTCATGGTCAATTCCGAAGCTTGTTCAAGCGAAGAGCCTTTACCCATTGGTGCGTCCTTTTTTCAGACAGAACGGGCTCCATCGCTGACGAATAGGTACACCGGAGAGGGAATGTGCGTTTGTCTAGGCTTGATGCTGGCTCTGGCTGATGTACAGGGACGAGATGGAGTTCACCGAGGCAGAAGGCAACTTGGCAGACTTGTGCAACGAGTACGATCAGTGTACGTCGAATACTACCTTTGTGGCTTCCGCTGACCTGTAGATGCATCGGCAGATGTCGACGACGAGTACGAGGGAGGCGAGTATGCCCAGGAAGAATTCGTCGAGGAGGAAGCTCAGGAAGAGTAGACGATCAGATTGTTTCCATCTCAGGCGGACCAGACGGACTCGTTTCAGGCTGTCCTAGCAGAAAGACGTATATTGAGAATGCGCCATGTATACCCATCAAGAACCCGTCAAGGAGGCACTGGAGGTCGAATGCTATGCTATGTACATTGCATGATGGCCATGATACCAGTATCTACGATATTGTCTTCTTCCCCTCGATTACGCTTCGTCCCGCAATCCTGGAACCGCCGGAAATGGCCACGCCTATCTATGCTGGACCTTTGAGTGCTGCCTTGAGGGCCTGCAATGTCAGCCGTGAGCGTCGCGCAGTGGGCTCACCTTTTCCAGCTGGTCAATGTCGGTCTGGCTCGTCGCGTCAATCTTTTTCATGGGCTTTCCTCCAAGTCGTTGCTGGATCTCCTCCACGTCTCTTCTCGATCGCTCATCGTGGGCAAAGATGATAGAGCATCCCTTTCGGCCAAATCGACCCGTTCGTCCTGTATGTCAGTTCATGCGACTGACAAGGTTCTTGGAACTGACCGATTCGGTGAATATAAGACTCCAAGTCGATGACCATCCCTCGTCCGTCCTCCATCATCGTAGGCACATCGTAGTTGACCACCATGTTGACTTGAGAGATATCGATACCTCGCGCGACAACGTTGGTGGTAATGAGCACCTTGGTCTTGCCGTTTCGGAACGTGTCGAGAACTTGGTCTCGGTTGATGGTATCTTTTCCACCGTGTAGCGAAGCGACCGAATGACCCTCTGCCGTGAGACGGTTGGCAATCTCGTCTGCAGTGTCCTTTTTCTACAAAGTCAGCGCAATTCCGGCTTCAGTGCAAGACGACCTCACTCGACAAAAGACAATACTTTGGCCAATCGTCATCAATTCGTACAACAGAGACAGAGCGTCGAATTTTCCTTGCTCCCCATCGCACTGCAGCCATAACTGCTTGATGGCGTCCACTGTCACGTCCTCGTGTTTCAAGTAGATCTCGTTGGCTTCTGGTGCGATCCGAGAGGCAAAGTCCCGCACGTGGTCGGGGAAAGTAGCGGAAAAGAGCACGATTTGAGCTTCACGGTTGAGCAGTCTTTTGTCAGCTAATCTCACCGTCACAGTGTCAGCTCACCTCTTGATTCGTATTGTTTGATCCCCGAGTCCAGCTCCAGAATTCTGCGTCGAAATCATCTCGTCCGCCTCGTCGAGCACAAATACTCTGATTAATTTGGGATCAAAGATGGTCCCGCCTCGTGTGAGCATATCGAGGATCGTTCCAGGTGTACCGATGAGGATGTGCTTGTCGATTTTGACGCCTCGCTTCCAGGATTGCGGCACCGCGAGGAAAGTGGTGACGTCGGTGAATTGACCAATCTTCTGTACAACCTCTTGAATCTGTCGGGCCAGCTCTCGAGAGGGGGCGAGGCAGATACCCTATCGGTCAGCTCTAGCACACTACGCGATTGGTCAAGCTTACCTGAGGAGCCATGATGGCGGGATCGACTCGAGACAGCATGTTGAGCGTAAAAGCTGCTGTTTTGCCGGTACCAGACTGACTTTGACCGATCAGATTTCGAGGCCTACAATGTCAGCTGAACGCCTATAAAGAGTTGGTCAGCTTACGGGTTAATGAGCAACATTGGAAGAGCCCTTTCTTGGATCTTGGATGGCTTCTTGAATCCAGCAGCGTAGATTCCCTTCTTCAGGTCGTCATGGCTGCACATCAGCCTACCACCGTGCGCCAGATGACAACCACTTACATAGGCAGCTGCTCGAATGTCTTCACACTGTAAAGAGGACTGTTGGTATCCGCCTGAAGATCTGCCAGCTTGATCTATATCGTCAGCTGGGGGTACTCGTACGAGACATACCTGGACCTGGAAATCGTTCGAGATGAGACCACTTGCACCACCAGCCGACATGCTCTCATCCTCCTTCTTGGTCCCTTCGCTGGGCCTCGATGCCTCGCTTTGGTTCTGGCCCACAGTCGCCGAGGGAGCGCCGATGTTGTCGCCGTTGGTGGGCGGTTGAGCGATTTTGTTGGGCTTGTTGAACTCCTCGCTCCACCCTCGCATACCTCCACCTCCGTCCTGCGCAGGCGCTCCCCATCCGTCTGAAGCATCAGTCAAGGTCACATAGCGCAGTGCAAGATTTGATAGGCGCCCAAGGATCGACTCACCGTCCTGGTCAATGATGTTCTGGATCATCTTGTCGCCCTCTTTCTTGGTCTCTCCGCTTGACGCTCCACTCTTCTCTGTCTCCTTGCTTTTCTCTGCGTCTGCCTCTTTCCTATCAGAGATCGGGTTCGTGGTAGTCGAAGCAGGGGTGGACGTCGACTGAGATTGAGATTCGGGTTGAGAAGATGATTGTGTCGAGGGTGGTGCTGCTCTATCCGATTTCACTCCTGCCAATGCTCGACCGAAGAGATTGTTCGAAATGTTGGGCTTGGGTCGAGCGGCCGATGACGATGTGGATGGTGTAGTCGGCGAAGTCGACGTTGGAGGAGCGGTCGAAGTGGAGGAAGATGCAGGGGTATTGGTAGGTTTATCGTTGTCGGGTTCTGTCGAGAGACCGCCTATCCTCGAGAGCAGACTAGCGACAGGCGGGTCGGAAGAGTTGTCTTTCTGAACAGACGGTTCTTCTGGATGATGAGACGAGTTCGACATGGAGAGAGAGAGGGAGGAGAAGGGAAAACCAAGGGCTGTCAAGGGGACGATGCAAAGGAAGGGTGGGGGGCGTGGTGTGTTGGGCGTATGATGGAATACTAATGATGCACAGACCACCCTTTGGCCGCATCATGACTTTCCTGACCACACTCACTATTGGTCTCTTCTTCTGCTTTAGCCGCAGCTTTCGGCTTCGCAGGTGTACCAAACGTCCTCCGCAGCTCCTCCCCTCCATCGTCGCTCGAATCATCGTCCGCCCAGTCTTTCTTTCGAGGTGTAAGGTCAGACATGTTGAATTACAGATTGGCGGACAAGAAACGGTATCTTTGTCGACAGTGCACAATAGATTGACAGGGGAGTATCTGACACTGTGCCTACACGAACAGGAGAGTTCGGGGCGGAGATATGGACAGGTAGAGGTGATATACAAGGGAATACCTTGAAGTCGGTCGACGCTGAAGCTGAAGTGACCAAATATTGACTTCAGCGAGAGTGGCGTTCTTCGTCCACCTCTCTCGCAGATCATCTCTCTACTGGAGCCCATCCCATGCAGCAAGCCGAGGGGCAGATGTTCGAAAGCATATTCGTACATGTCTAGCGTGTGTATAGATCTGCTGCTACAGTACAATGATCCGAATCTCTCCCCCTCGTTCTGATCATGCGAACTTGCACACGCCGCAGACTTTTCCATTTGCAGTCGGGGTGCTCGCTGCGGTGCTCGTGCTGGCAGCGCCAGCGGTTCCAGATGTGACAGCGGTCGCACCAAAGATGCCGGTCATGGTACCGGGTACCATGTTCGGTCCCAGCAGTTGTGTCGCCCTAAGATCACAAGAGGTCAATGCGGACGACGAGCAGACAGCCTGAGGCATGAAGCCTGTGAGGTTGGCGTTGCCGGTAAGGGAGAGAGTTGTCAAGCTCGAGGGGAGCGAAGCCGGTGATGAAGTGTGTTGGTTGTTGGTGAGATACCCGTTCGTCAGCTGTAGTAGATATCGACGTGATGGACACGTACAAGGTTTGCAAGCTAGTCAAGGTGGGGAACGACGGCACTTGGCCGGTAAAGGCGTTGTACGATAGATCACTGGCCATGAGCTTTGATCCCGAGGCGGAGGACAAGCTTACAGGTATGTAAGAGAGGTGGGGAGAGACGATTCAGACACATTGGCTAGCCCTTGACCCGTCACAACCAGCGTCTTGAGCTGCGAGTTCTTATCGAGCGCAGGAAGCGCGTTTCCAAGTTGTGCGTTGTTGACCAAGACCAGAGACGAGAGCGCTTTCGCCTTGCTGAAGTCGGCGATCGATATGGCTCCGCTCAAAGCTGTGTACTCGATATCGATAGCGGACAGATTGGCCAAGGAGAGTATGCTCGTTGGAAAGGTTCCAGCTGATCGTCAGCCCAGCACCGGAGGGTGCAATGCTAACTCACAAGGTACGGTGTTGTTACCCATCATACGCAGAGTTTGTAGCCCAACGAGGTTCGAAATAGTCTCCGGTACCGTGTCTGGCACATCTGGGTACTTCAATTGCCTGAGCGTTAGCCAAATTCTCCTAATAAGATGAGAGGACGAGCTTACAATGCTGTAATTCTCCCTCGATCATCGCAGGTGACTCCTTCCCACGTGCAAGGACTCGCATCCGCCATCCACCCATCCTCATGCAGACCGTTGCTCGAAGTCGCTCTGAAAATGTCGTTCAGCGCGCAAAATTGCAGAGCCGCTCCGACTCCCGTCGAGTTGCCGTTGGACAAGTCGTAGGTATAGTCATTGGTTGTGGAGGTGAGGAGGGGTACGCAATCGCTGCAGGGATACGACAGGGGCGAGGTTGGTGCGGAAGTAGCGAAGAGGTCGAGGCATGTCGAGAGCGTCCTGGAAGGCGTGGTGGATGGCGTAGGATAGGCAGATGCTTGTGTGACCGATGTCGAGGATGAGTCGGATCCATTGGTGGTCGCGGATGAAGCAGTGCTCGTTTCGCTCGACGATCTACCTAGCAACGAGGCACATAGACCGATCGTCAAAGCCGCTAGCAGGATGACAACCAGCAGGATGATCCACTATTGTCAGCTTGCGACCAAACGATGTCAAGTTGCAGACCCACCTTCCATATCTTTTGCTTCTTCTTCTGCTTGGTCCCACTCGGCTCCTTCTTCCAAGCTCGCTTCTCCTCCTTGGTGCCCCTGCCCTCCCCCTCCGCAAAAGTCACTCCAATGTTCCATTCCCTGCTGGCTGGACTCTTTCTCGAATACGCAAATGACCCAGGATGCAGCATAGGCGAATGGGTCGAATACGCGATCGGTTGTTGATCGAGAATTCTGACTGGTCGAGTCGCCGTCCTGAACCTAGCCATCTCTTGCGCCTCCTTTTGCCTCAGATCTCGGACTGATCGCTCTTGACCGTTGTCCCTTCTCATCATCCTCGATCCTCGCTTGATCGCACTCAACAGAGTCTTTCGCTTGTTCGTTCCTCGATCAGGCCATCCTTCGCCGACGCTCGAACAGGGAGAAGGGGTAGGTGGTAGATTGGGAGATCGTCGAAGGTAGCTGGGAGTCAAGACGACATCATGGAGTACCGAGTCGTACACGTCGGGCGAAGCGAGATCGACCGTGTTCGGATCGATACCCCGGATAGTCGGTGTACCTTTAGGAAGAACGCCTTGCGGGATGAGTTGACCCGGTTTGATAGATACCCTTCCTCCTCGCCAAGAAGTATACTTGTGTCCCGGTTCCACCTCTGCAATATCGAACGGGTCGTCCACCACTACCATCTTCCTCGCCTTTTTGCTTTCCTTCCTAGGCGGTGGGACAGCCATCTTCTCCTTTTCCTGCTTCTCCGGCAGAGCGGTCCCAGCAGTAGGTATAACGCCTGCGACTCCTGGATAGACCTGCTTCGTTATCGTCAAGTCTAGTGGCGGTGGTCGGTGTGATTTTCTGCTAAAATCGCTTCGGGCCGAATTCGAAGTCGAGCGAGGCGAAGCGAAAGGCGATCTCGAGGGCGATCCGTAGGAGCCCAACGAAAAGGGCGCAGCGGGAGGCAAGATGGGCGGAGAGTACGCGCTGAGAGGATATTCCGACTCGATGGGAGAGACTTCTGATTCGACAGAGATGATGGTGGGATGTCGAGATTTGACTGCTTGTGTTGGGGGTAGAGAAGGGACAGGCGGAGGATAAGGGTTGAGAGGGGGATGTCGAGCCGGGAGCAGCGAGGCGATGGAGAACCGAGACTTGAATCGAGAAGGTCGTTCGTCCGGCATTGTCGTTGCTCACGTAGAGGAAGCTGGGTGGAGGACGAAGTGGTCGAGACGGGTGGGTGGATGTTGTCGAGTGGTCGGTAGAAGATGGGCCAACCAGGCAATATTGACTGTTTCGCAGGAGGTAGTCAGATCGCAGTATCGAGTTGAGCAGTCAAGATCGTCAAAGTGGAGACAGGTGATAGAGTAGATGTCAAGAGTAGCAAGGAGGGCAGATCGTTCCCCTACATGACAATACACCGTCTCATCCTTCACAATACGGCGGATTCGAGAGCTTCCACGAATCTGTAACCCCCTTGCACCGGTGCCGGTCACCCTGAGTCGACACAGTAGATCTCTGCATGCTGAGAGTATCGATTCCGGGTCTGATTGATCCTAGTCGAGCGTGTTGCGAGTACAATAGAGGTGAGATGGTGTGAACAAGAAGAGGAAAGAGGAGTGACATCAAACGTATCGAAAGTCGACCTTCGCTATTCAACTCTGAAACGCGGTATACTCACACTTCACATCGCTACATCACCCTCCCCGCCTGGCAGATCGCCCACTCGACTTCTCTGACGTATTTGTGCATCTATCTGCCATCATGATCACCGCTCAGAGGAAATAGCTGACACCTCTGAAGGCCTTGACGGCTGAAGAGGACAGCTGGGAAGCGGTCCGATTCGACGAACCTTCCCGTTCCACTCGAGTACATGCTACAAGATCACGTCGCTGCACTACACCAAAAATCATGTTCGCTCTACAGATGTTTGAGAGGCCATAGAGTACAATCTTCGCATGGTCGGATGCGGTGTCGACGAGTTGTCGGGGGATATAGACTTTCCATCGGCTTTCGATCATCAGTCACCCCTAGCTGTCAACCGCTCTGTATCATCCAGAAAAAATCGCTGGATCTCACCAAAAATCACGCCTATACTCTGGACCCAGGAGGAGTGATAGAGCCCGCTCTATGCATGGTCGGGGGCGTTGTCGACCAAATATTGAAAAGTATGTACTTCCCCTTGTTTCTCAATCACCAATCCCTCTTCGTCTTAACAGCTCTATACCTCCGCAGAAAAATCGCTGCACCTGAGCAAAAATCAAGGTCATTCTGTGGACATAAGGAAGCCTGTGGAGACCATTGCACGCATCGTCGGATGCGTTGTCGACCAAATCTTGCAGAGTATGTGTTTCCCATTGTCTCTCAATCACCAGTCCCCCTTCGTCTTTAACAGCTCTATACCTCCGCAGAAAAATCGCTGCACCTGAGCCAAAAATCAGGGTGATTCTGTGGACATAAGGAAGCCTGTAGAGACCATTGCATGCATGGTCGGGAGCGTTGTCGACGAATTGTCGTCTGGACGTAGGGGAGCCCTTAGAGAACGCTACATGCATCATCAGCCTCGGTGTCGACGAGTTATGATTTTTACAATTGTACAAGTCTGCTCGACATTGTCTCTTACGTCTGATCACTTGCCCCTTGTCGTTCCACGGCTGTGTATCATTGCACTCAGAGCGCTGCACCTCAGCAAAATTCATGGTGACTCTTTGGATGTAGCTGCGCCTGTAGAGTCCTCGACGTACATCGTAGGATGCCTGCAGCTGCTCCAAGATCGGGATGTAGGAGGTCGAGGAAGAAGGCGAGAACAATCGGATTTGACCGATTTAGCCGGCGACCATGCTTCGATCTCGACGCTACTCTACTCTACTCTAGCTCGACCACCTCCTCGTCGTCTCTTCTTGTATAGCCTTCGATTCTGTGTATGGTCATCTCATTCCAGTCTCATCATGGCACCTATCGACCCGTCAAAGCTGCACCCTTCGCATGATCCACAGTTCGCCCATTTTCCTTCGAGACGGTCGACTGTCTTTTCGGCAAAGGGGGCAGTAGCGTCATCCCAACCTCTAGGTATGTCTCCGGATCCCTGCTCTCCCTTGCTTCTACCTCTTACAGCAGGCTGATATCCAGCGTGCCAAGCAGGAGTTGAGGTCTTGAACAAGGGTGGTAATGCTGGTACGTCACCTACCTTTGAGGCGCAGCGAGGGTCTGTTGGCTGACGAGAAGCCGATGCCGCTGTTGCTATGGCCGCCGCCCTCAACGTGACAGAGCCTTCTTGCACCGGTGAGTCAGGCAGCTCCTCGTAGCCTACTGCTCGTCTACGTGTCAGGAGTCGGGCTGATCGTACAGGGATCGGGGGAGACATCTTCTGCCTATTCTACGACGCAAAGAGCAAGACTGTCAAGGGGATCAACGGTTCTGGCCGTTCACCCAAGGGCCTTACTCTCGAGCATCTTCGAAGCCAAGGTATCAGGGGCGACACAGTATGTTCATCCGCTACCTCCCGCCCATCTTCCCCCTTGTCGCATACAATCCTCGTGACAAAGTACGATGGCTGAAATGCAGATCCCGCTAGACAACCTCAATTCCGTCACTGTACCGGGAGCAGCAGCAGGTTGGATCAAGACGGTAGAGGAGTTTGGATCTGGCAAGGTGTCCATGGCGGATATCTTGGCTCCTGCTATACGTATGGCCAGGGAGGGAGTACCGGTCCATGAGATCAGCAGCAAGCAGGTAGGTTCTCCTACCCCTGTACCGGATGGCGAGACGTCGAGGCTGATTGACAGTGGCAAGGATCCGAGGCGTTGTTGAAGAGAGTATCCCCCAATTGGCGAGAGTGAGTTGTCACAAGAGCGAGGTGGGCATCGCTGACGAGTAGGATGATGGCTCCAGACGAGGTGAGCTGCTGTGACTCCCGCTACCGATGTCTGACGCTCATGTACAGTCCGCTCCCAGACCATCGAGAATCATGACTCATCCCGAGCTGGCAGAAACCTTCGAAGCGGTAGCAAAGGAAGGTAAAGAGGGATTCTACAAGGGAAGGATAGCGCATTGTACGTATGGGGCTCCAAACAACCGTTTCATCGTCCATCATCCGTTCTTCTATCATGACTGATGTGAAGCCATCGTAGATCTTGTTCAGTCGGGAGGAGGGGCAATCACGCTGGAGGATCTAGCAGAATGCGAGGCGGATGTCATACAGCCTATCAAATACGACTTCAAAGTCGGGCAAGCGGGTGACGAGGGCGTCACCCTTTGGGAGGTGAGTTGGCGACCTTTGTCATACCAGATTGAACGAACTGACGTGAAGTGTCCACCAAATGGACAGGGACTCACGGCTCTGATTGCTCTTGGAATCATCGAGGCGGTAGAAGTGCAACATGGGATAGATGTCCTGGATCTGGAACACAACTCGACGCGATATCTGCATATTCTGATCGAGGCTCTTCGCCTGGCGTTTGCCGACAGTGAGCAATGCTGTTGTACGGTGGACAGGGACGCTGATGATGCAGCTCAGTATTATGTGACCGACCCGGATGTGGAGCATGTGCCGGTCAAGGAGCTGCTTAGCAAGGTGAGCCTTTGCCTGTCATAATCTGCGATACCGTCTACTGCCTTCGATTGTGGACGCATGCTGACCAGTCGAGGAATACCTCACGAAGAGAGCAGCGCTCGTGGACCTCGACAAAGCGGGTGCGGTCGAGCATGGCAACCCCATAAATTGTACCGATACTGTCTACCTCACTACTGCCGACAAAGAGGGCAACGCTTGCTCCTTTATCGCCTCGAATTATGCTGGTGAGTCCAATATGCCTCCCAATCATCCATCATTGACTTCTGCCACACCGCTCCCCCTCTCCGCAGCAATGTCATAGGCGTAGCTGACCATATAGGCTTTGGGACAGGAGCTATACCCAAAGGGACCGGCTTCACTCTCCAGAACAGAGGTACCGGCTTTATCCTGAAAGAAGGGCATCCAAACTGCGTCAAAGGGGGGAAGAGGCCTTATCACACCATCATACCCGGCATGGTCACCAAGAACCACGATCTCCTGCTCAGCTTTGGTGTCATGGGCGGTACGTCATTTTTTACATGCCCTTCGCATATCCGCTGACTGGACAGGATTCATGCAACCTCAAGGTGGGCTACAAGTCGCTCGTTATACACTCGTGCGCTAGCTGATAGTCTAGGTCATATACAAGTTCTGCTCAACAAGCTGCGAGGCTTCTCCGCTCAGTCCTGTCTTGATGCTCCAAGGTTTTGCATCTCTGCTGGTCTGCCCGATGCCGGGACTGCCAACGCGCAAAATGCTGGGAATGTCAACTCTGAAATCTGGTTCGAAGAGGGGATCCCCAATGAGGCGGTCGAAGAATTGCGAGGTGAGC
Source organism: Cryptococcus sp. GC_Crypt_1 (assembly GCA_026538415.1). Lineage (NCBI taxonomy): Eukaryota > Fungi > Basidiomycota > Tremellomycetes > Tremellales > Cryptococcaceae > Cryptococcus > Cryptococcus sp. GC_Crypt_1. The sequence continues at coordinate 19,418 of JALPCD010000114.1, forward strand.
TTACAACTTCGAACTCACGGGTTCTCCCTCTATCTTATGCAAGAGTATGGCAATTGACATGTAGCGATGGGACACCAGTGCGAAATTGCAACGGGATTCAGAAGGGGTATAGCCGGTAAAGGACAGCTTATCCAAGCTATCGACGATCCCTCTGGAAGAAGGGTTTGGGCCTGCGGGTCGGATCTGCGTGGGGATGGCTTCGCGCTGGGCCAGATTTAGCTGCACCCATCATGATTCCCATCTCGATTGTATGGGTTTCATAACTACTCATGCATATATAACACCAACCTCGTCCAGCTGTCCAGCCTATGTATGCGACTCAAATGTTGTCAACCCCTGCAGACTCAATCGTACACTCTCCACATGCACCGCCCTCGCCCCGTTCTCCATCCCATGTCTCGCCCGTCCCAAAACCGCCATCCGATGGTACTCCTCCGCCAACAGCTCATACGCATCGTCCTCCTTGTCGGGCGGTGATCGATGTAACAACACATGATATGTCTCGGTCGACCAAGACGGTCCATCGGGCATGTTGAGCAAAAACGACGAGACCGGTATCACCTTGTCCGTACTTCTGGCTAAGAGCACAGGGAGTCGAGGTAACGGCACGCCACGGGCGGATAACGATTCGTCCATGATACGGGTCTGGGGATCGGCAAATGTGGCCGGAGGAATAGGTACGACCGGTTGAGGGAGATAAATCTGGTTCGAGGTCGATTGCGACGAGGGCATCGTGGTGACGAGCGATCCAGGTATCTTGGACGCATCGAGCAGAGCCCTCCAAACTATTATATCAGCCTAGCCACCGGTACCAAGGTGAGAGAGGGAAACATACGATCTAGCTCGACCTTGGTCATCTCGCCGACGCAACAGATGGCTAGACGATACTCTGCGCTCGCCTTGCCTCCGCACTCCTTGAAGAATCCCCACAGAGCCTCCACCACACCTGCTACACCTCCTTCACCCATCATGACCACCGTCGAAGTCCAAGTCTCCCCTTGAGCGTCCACCGCAAATCCCACCGCCCTCTTCGATGCATAATCCACTCCATATGCACAATGGACAATCCTCCATCGGTTGAAGACGTCGTACGATTTGAGCGGCCATGCAAGAGTGAGACTCGGCTCGAGCGGCGTCGAAGGAGCGAGGGTGAATGCGTGATATTGGTGGAAAGTCCGCCAAGGTTCGATGCCACGTCCTCGAACTATGATAGGCTCGATAGGTCGTTGCGTGCGATCGTACACCTCGAAGACTATGTCTTGCAAGTCAGGAACATGTAGAGCCGACCGAGGCAGGAGCTTGATGAAGGTCGTTTCATTGTAATGAGGTCGGTACCTCATGAGGTCGGTGATGAGCGATGCGAGAGGTTTCGGGTCGATGGCCGGTAGAAGGACAAAGACTACAGTCTCGGCGGAAAGATTCGGAAGTAGACCGACTACATCATTAGCACCAGGCCTTCTCTAGGAGAATCACAAGATGCTCACCTATCGAATTGATAAAAGCGTTGCGCGGGACAGCGAGAACTCCTCCTCTCGCCAATTCACCTTGGGCCGGCACGCAATCTCCAAGCTGACAAGCCTAAATGTCAGCCGAGTTCAGATGCGCCCGTCTAGTGACTGCTCACCCGGAAGGTAGCCATCGTGTTGTCCAAAAACGCCTTGGCAGCTCGAGCATCCCCTCCGGTCGAATCGCAGACTACCGCGAAGGTGACGAGTTTCTGTCCTCCTACAGGCTGAATACCCAGCTGACGCCAATATCGTAACGACGCTACGGATAGTTCACAGACGTTGCCAGAGAAGCCCACGTGAATGTTGACGGGTGGCAGGAATTTGGTCGAGATGTCTACAATATCAGCTTCGCCGCGCCTCCTACGCGACCTGGACGTACCATCTGCAAGCCCACCCAAGATCGTTCCCTCATCCGTTTTGACGAGGGACGAGGAACCCACTTGATCACCCAGTAGCAGGTCGCGAAAGTGTCGATTCCCAATGATCTCCTCCACCAACCGCCTGGACTCCACGTCTGATAATGCCATCTCCCCTTTCATCGCCATCTCGCTCTCGAGCATTTTGCCCTTGCCCCAGGCGTCCTTCCAGACCCTTCCTTGCTGTTCCTCCAGCCCACCCTTCTCCCAGCACAAAGCCTTAAGATCACTCCCGACGACCTTCCCTCCGTCCCAAGTCATCTCCTCGACCTCGGCTCTCGTGGTAGACTTTGGTGTTCCTCTTGTCGAAGGTGTATCGTCATCCATGATGGAGACAGGGGTGGGCGGAGCACCAGAGTATACGTCCTCCTCGTCCGGCTCTGATGCATCCGAGTTGATGTCCCATCCTGAAGCGTAATCGTACGTGGAGTTACCGTCCTTGGTCGAAGAAAGCCTGGCGACGAGATCGGCTCGAAGAGACGGGTAGTTGTCCGGTGAAGGAGCGGGAGAGGGAAGAGCGTATGTGAACGAGCTGACAGTCGGGCTGAGGGGTAAAGGTCCGAAAGGCGAAGGGACGAGATCAATATCGGATGTGGGAGGGGAGAGTGGAAGAGGAATGTTTTCAAATGTGACCGTTTTTCGCGTGGAGGGTTGAGCTACGGTGGGTGATAAAGATTGTCGTCTCGCAATCTCGCCTCGAGGTGGAGTAGGCGGAGAGGGTGGATGGGGTGCTGCTGAGAGGTCCGTCGGCTCGGTCTGCCGCTTGTCGTCGTCCTCTTGGTCGAGCTGGATCTCGTCGTCGACTACCTCTACGATGGCTACCTCTTCCCCTTCCACACCCTTCGCCTTCGCCTGTTCTTCATCCCCCTCTGCCTCGTCCTTCTGCTCAGCCGGATCCTTGCCCCTGTCTTCATCCACATCCTCCATCGACTCTTCCCGCCCACCATCTACCTTCTCTTCTGTCGGCGAATCGAAAAACGCAAAATCATCTTCCGTCACAAAAGCCCCATCTGCATTCTCCTCTTCATCTCTCAGACCTGTACCTCCCACAACGCCCCTCAGCGACGCCATACCCGCCTCCACTGCCTGATCTGAAATCACAGCATTTTCCATGTCTGCACCTGGAGATGCCATGACGATATCACCTCCCATCGCGTCCAACCCAAACAAACCCATGCCTCCTTCTACTCCACCCTCCCCGCCTCCCCCTTGCAATGTCGAATCGGTAGTCGAATCGATGGCGGGCGGTGTAGGCGATGCGTCTCCAAACAAATCCTCCATATCTGAATGTCCATCCGAATGTCGAGGGCTACCAGGCGAAATCCCATCGTGAGCTATTGAATCACGTCGATCCGGACCGTCTGTTTCAGGTGTGATGTCCAATATGTCGGGGTCGCTAGATGGTGGATTGTAGGTCGAGTAGAAATCATACAAGCCAGATGCGATATCGATCAGACTGTCCGGCGTAGGAAAATCGAATGCCGGCGTGGGTTGATACAGGGGTAGGCGTCCGATATCGTCTCGAGGAGGGGGAATGTCAACGAGGTGTGTAGGCCAAATCGCCATGACTCCACTCCTCCCTTTCAACTCTTCCACCGTCACTCCATCATTCCCAGATGGCAGTCCACCGCATATCCAGTACACACCCCATCGAGCTTGTCCATGCCCGAGTTGCTCGTCTATATCCATTCCCCAACTATTTCCACTCCGCGTGAACGTCGATCCGAGGGCTTCTGAAAATCCAGATTCGAGGGCGGTCTGTTGTGCTGACGTGGGATCAAAGTCGCCGACTCGGATGGCTTGGAGGTCGAGTGGAGAGAGTGTGGAGGTCGGTATAAGTGGTTTTGATTCGAGTCGAGCTGGGGAAGTGACGGGTTGAGCAGGGTGATGAACATGGAGGAGGAGCTTGTTATTAGGCAATGGCCACAAATCGCACCTGCTCGTCAGCACCATCCCCTACTGTATACGATTGTAGGCAGTGAGAGGCGCGCAGAGGACATGTCGAGTGTTGTAGAGGTGGCAGCAGGAGCTGAGGCGGGAACGTGGATGGTGTAGGAGACTCACTTGACAGTCGACCCCGTCGATAACCTCCTCCCCGCCTGCCAACACCGTCTCTCCTCCAGAGCCCTCGCAAACATCCCCCAAGCCTTCTCCACACTGTCTCCCCCGGGCGTCCAACGGACTTCGCACTTCTTGTCGTGAGAAAGACAGAGGAGATCGTTTCCATGTTGAGGACAAGTGACGAGTTTGCGCACGTCTATCGTCTCCTCTGCACCTAGTTCTGTCCCGTCAGCCTCTACCCAGTGCCACCTCTGCCTACCGCAACCACTTAGGAGGGGAAGAGGTACTCACGCTGAAGCTGAGACAAGTGCTGGCCGATGTTGCCAAATTCGGACGCAGTGGTGAAGACCCATAGTACCGCATCCCCCTCGTCGACCTCAATCACACCGCATCCCCCTCCTCCCTCCTTCTCTTCTCCGCTAAT
>JALPCD010000115.1:0-23801 GCA_026538415.1 Cryptococcus sp. GC_Crypt_1
TCCCCATCCACCCCATCCAACAACACCCCAAAGTCGAGCGCTGCCATGATCCTGGGCGAGGGCGGAAGACTCGAATAGGTAGTATGCCTGACGAGCTTTGGCATCCCACTCAGCGTCGACGGAGCGAAGGGATCATCCACCTCGTCTTGGACTTTTGCAAGATGAGAAGGGAGGTCGAGGTGGGAGAACGAGATGGGCACGTTTGGGATGCTGGAATGACGTTTGGCAAGTCGAGCTTTTTTCGAGGTGAAGCTGTTCTGAGAGGAGTTTCGAAGGAGAGGAGGAAGAGGAGGAGGAGGAGGGCGATCGTCTGTCGAATTGGAGGATGAAGGGCTGGACATGCTCGGTGGAGGGGTAGTGCCGAGTCGTCCAGCGCTGCAGGTGCTATGTGTCGCGCAAGAGAGCTAAAATGAAGATGAAAGGCAAGACTTGGTGAAGCGTCACAACATCTCGGTCGACCCCGCTCGGTCCGGCCGGAACGTCCTTGAACCCCATCTTGCAGCTTATTATTCTCTCGCACACTGCATATACATGTATGGATTCTGCTCCACGTTGGTCAGTCACCAGTGGAAGATTGTCGTTGTAGTGATGGCAACTCGAGTGGGCTTGAAGGGAGGAGGACCCGGGGCCGTCGTCTGAGCGAGACCATCAGTGTTCTCATTATTGTTGACCAGTCGGCCGATTTCAATCTTGGACCATCACCTCCACCTCTACCTCACCACTTGATCCTCAGCCCGCCTTTGGACGTCCATGCAGCCTTCTCCTCTCCCTTCCTCATCGTTCGGCCCATCAAGAACGACCACCGAATATCCCGGTATAGCTCTCATTGTCGGTGCTGGCAGCTGTACGTCTTACCCCAGCCCCTTTCTCTCTGCCTCAACCCTCACGCATGACCGACCCGTCACTCACCTCCACGCAGTCCATGACAGTATCACATAGAAGTCACTGACATAATAGTTATCGGCCGGGGTATCACCCTATCTCTCCTTCGAAACGGCTGTACAAAGTTCATCCTCACCGACCCCTCTCCCACCCTGCTCGAATTTACCTCGCTTTCCCTCAAAAACCTCATACAACAGACCTCAACCTACACGACGGTCTTTCTCCTCCCCGGCTCACCTTCATCTCCCGGATTTGTCAATCGGATATTCGAGGAAGTGAGGAATCGATTTGGTAGGGTGGACTATGCGGTGAATTGCCATTCAATCTTGGAGCAGGACGGTGGTGCGTCGGGAGAAGCGGCTATGAAGGCGATGAAGACCATGATGGGTGGTGGCGAGGACTCTACCTCGACGGGTATGCCGACGTCGCAGATGCACTTGGGTATGGACGTGGATACCGTAATGCACGATATAGGGGCCAGGGAGATGGGAGTGACCGGAAGAGGAGGAAGTGATGGACGTCCAGGAGGGAACTCGTCAGATTGGAAAAAGGCAGCTGAGGGCCTGAAGGGGCTGTTCGATTTGACAAGAGCGGAGCTTGAGATGATGCAGAAGCAACAGATACGGGTCAGAGATGGGTACGGGGAGCGCAAGCAGAGGGGAAGCATCGTCACCATCGTCATTGGCGGGAACGAAGCTCTAGGTGAGTCACAGTCTACTCATCTACGCTTCTTCTCTATCTCATCTGCTGAAACCATAATACCGCGGTGAGCTATGTTGACGGACTAGCCGAAGTGGAAGGACCGGTAGCCGATACCATCTCCGGCTTCATCAAGCAAGACACTATTCAGAACGCTTCCCACCTCTTGCGGATAAACGGCATCCTCACTGTACCTATGGCGACACCAACATCTCCTGTTGCATCGACTACTATAACGGGTACGAGGCCGGTAGAGCGTCTGTCGAGCGTGGACGAGGTAGTGGATCTCGCAGTGTTCTTGTGTAACGAAAAGTCGAGCTTCTTCAATGGGCAAGTCTTTGGCGAGCAGAGCAGGGGCAAGTAGGCGATCGTTGGGCGCGGTCGGGATATCTTTTAACACTGCGCTATAACGACATATAACGGGACGATACGAACAATGCCACTATGATGACTTCACGAGCGATGCATGACAACTTAATCCGCTTTGCTATCTATCTCGGTGCCGGTGCCGCTCGAGGTCTGCTGTTCCATGGCGAGTCGCTCAGCAGCATCAGGCCGAGGTCCATACTCCCTCATGGCAAAGTCTGCTCCTGATATCTACTCATCAGCTCAATCACACACACATTATCTTCTGACCTGACCCATTGAGCTACATCGGCCACCCACTTGGGTACAACCCCGACGCCTGGACCCATAAACCTAGCCAGGTTGGAATACCAAGGAAGCCTAACCACTCGACTCTCTTGAGCGTCGAGGGCATCGATGATCCGCTTGACGATGGTGTGAGGCAGCAAGGGCGGGGCGAGAAAGTTGAATAGCCGAGAAGGAGGGAATTGGATGTTGGAGAAGAGCGAAGTTAGGATAAAGGCGGGAAGGACGAGCGTAGTCCTGATCTCGGGCACTCGATACCTAGCTGTCAGCATGCTATTCTAACCCCGATATTAGATTAGGTTTGGCGTACCGGCTGTCGAGCTCGGCCCGGAGAGTCTGGTGAAGACTGATCAAGGCAGCCTTACTAGCACAGTAATCCGCTATATGTATCAGCGACATCGCCCACCTCCCGGTTCATCGCACACTGACTCATTTGCGCTGTCCCGACGAGACCAAGAATAGACGACATCGACACCACATGTCCCGCCCTCTTTCTTAGCATGGCAGGCAAGAACGCCTTCAACACCCAAAACGAAGCGAGGGTATTTGCGCCAAACGTGCTACGTGTCAAGCTTTTATACCCACTATTTAGACAAGGCATGGCTTACTCTTGGATATCTTCTTGGGTGAGGTCGAGGAGGAGCTTGCCTTTGACCACTCCGGCATTGTTGACAATGATGGTCGGATCTCCAACCTTGATATCAGCTGCAGCCTCCAACAAATTCGACATGGCTGACCTCCTCTTGGACCTTCTCAGCGGTTTTCAAGACATCCTCATAGTCCGACACATCGCAGATATAAGTATGAACATTCTCTACCACGTCAGCATCATGTCCAGCGAAGGGATCCTGCAGCTCACCGTTCATGACCTCGATAGTCGGCTCGTCCTTGGTCAAAATCACGACCGTCACATTCCGGTGAGCCAGCGTCTCCGCCAACAAGGCTCCTACACCACTCCCGCCTGACTGTCAGTCTATCGCCCGCGTGAGGGCTCAATAGCTCACCACCGGTGATGAGGACGATCTGCTCTCCCCAGTCTAGCTTGGGCGGGGCGAACAGCCATGAGCCTTGACTTGCGTATACCCTATCGATATGCTTCATCAAGCCTGGACATCAGTTTCAGATGCACACGAAAAGGGAAAGAAGGAAATGATGATGTCAGCGTGAAAGGTAAAGACTCACCTATGAAGCAGATCAATCCCGTCCAGACCAGATTCCAGAACATGATAGAGGGTTCTTTATGGCCATATTGAGCGTAGAGCATGATCGAGACCATGATCGACCAGAACGGCGAGAGCACAGTGTTACTGAGCACCGATACGACTGTTCATGTCAGCCTCGCCCATAAAAGAAGAAGCGACCGACTCACCTAGGTCAATGTTGATGCTGGTCGCAGCATGTCCTCGCTCGTTCAGACCCATCGACATTATGCCGATACGACTATTTCTGTGACACAAGGTCGAGAAGTCAGAGGGAAAGGGATGGAGATATAAACGCCTTCCAGCTAGGTGCTCTTGGGGGCTACCGCTATATCCTTGTCGACAGCATCTTCGTCGTCGCTATGCAAAAAGTTGAGAGTCGAAACATCGCAGATCACCTAGACGACGGTTGTTGTCGGGTATTCTGCTGGTATCATATATAACATTACGTAATCAACTGCCCCCCTTCGGACGCGTCTTTGTGCCTTTTGTGTATTGGTCGAGATTGAAAGTTGCTCCTATACTTCGTCTGCTCTCCACCTACTCTACGACTCCACCGATGGACCGCTAGTCTGGAGAGATAGAATCGACAGCTGCTCGAGCACATCTATTCTACCATTTGCCTCGACTCGAGGTCATCTTCAAATTAGCGATGTCTCGACATCCGCCCTTCCCATCCGCCCTGCTCGTCTTTCTCTCCCTTCTCTTCGCCTGGATCTCCTTTGCCGCACCCAACTGCCTCCGCTTTGCCGACTACAATGTGATCAACCAAGCCTTCATCGACGGTGGACCAGGTGCCAAGGTCTTTCTGTGTCCTGGGAAGATCTACCGCTTGACCGGGACCATCGTCTTCACTGCAGCCGACCAAGAGCTTTCGACCTACGGCTCCCCACTAGGATCCGAACGAGCGACTCTCCTCGTGAATGGTGACTTTAGCACTGCGATCCAAGGTGACTGTCGACGTTGCGCTCGAGTGACTATCTCTCATCTCGTCATTGATGGAAATCGAGCCAAACTAGGACGAATCGTCGACTCGACGCTGTCCACAGGACTAGTCGTTATTGGAGGAAACGAAGGTCAAACGGTCAAGAACAACTGGCTACGCGATCCTCGAGGCTTCACGGCGATCCACGTTCGCGAAGGCGACAAGATGCAGTGTAAAAGCGCTGCTATCGAGAAGAACGAGATTGGACCCGTAGGAGAAGAGTTTATACCTGATCGAGACGGACCCGACCCGGAGACGTCACCACTCGGTCGACCGCTCGCGGATGGGATCAGTATCGCTTGCCGGGATTCCTATGTACGGGGAAACGAGTTTTACGACAATACCGATGCGGCAGTCGTGCTATATTGTTCACCTGGGACGCTAGTCCATTCGAATACGATCTCGACGAGAAAGATGTCGGCCATGGCGGGGATCTTGATGGTCGACTCGACGCCTTTCGACGGAGACTACAGTGGAGTGGTGATCAAGTCCAACATGATCGATGCGGCAGCTCGACTTATCCGAGTAGGGATAGGAATTGGATCAGCTGTCTGGTCGGATGATGTGGAGACGGTTCTCAGAGGAGGAAGTGTGCTCGCCAACGGAATGAGGGGCAAGTACATGGGCTATGGGATTGCAGCGACGGGTTTGGATGGATGGACGATCAAGGATAATTGGGACGAAGCGGTACATGGTGGGGAGCGATCCGACAGGTGTTTCGACGAACCGATCAATCCTGATCCGGTGGATTTCCTGCAGAACAGCAACTATATCAAAAACTCGGAGATCCAGCCTGGCTTTGTCGACAAGCACTTTGAATATGGTCAGTCATTTGTTCGTCCGCTTGTACGCAAACTGACGGGGCAGTGGTGTGCATCGACGGGAAGAGTGACCCTAGCGAGAAGAAAGCAGAAGTACCGAAACCCGCGCCTGCTCAGCCCGTCAAACCGCCTACGACCGAGAACGATGCTGCAGACGATACGTCGGCCGAGCTCGCTACACCCACACCAGAAGGGTTCGCTACTGGATCCGAGGTGATGGACGACATTCTCGAACACTCTCAAGCTCGAATGTTGGAGGCGATAGACGTCTTGTCTAGGCGGGTGGACATTGTGGCAGAAACGGCTAGACGGACGAAGAGTAAGGATGTACAAGTGGGAGGACAGGTTGTCATGTCTCCCAGAATTGCGTATGTCGACCCTCATGTAGAGCTGTTGTCGAGCTGACCCGTAGCGACGCGTTGAGCGATCTGCAAAGTCGGGTAGCAGGAATCGAGGCGAGACAAAAGGCGATGATGGACCTTGCGGCTTCAATGAGGTCTTCGCTCAGGTCATGGGATATCGAGATGAGCCAGATGACCGTATGTCGCAACGCGCCTTTTTGAGCCTGGCAGATCAGACTTGACGTGCAGGAATGGCAATACGAAATACTGCTGGACGTGCAACATCGCCTGAACCTCCACCATAAATCTCCTCACAACAAAGTCCCCGCTGCGCATCTCGACCATACCCACCCCCACGCCCATCAAGGCCATGCCACAGTGGGACAGGCGGAGGAGAAACGTGGAGTACTGGAAGATAGAGGGAGGCTGATGGGTGGTCTGGCGGTATCAGACGAGTCTTGGGCTAGACCACTGAGGTGGATCATTGTTCAAGCGGTGTTCTTGGCGGCTGTGGTGCTTGTGCGGAATTGTTGGAGGTCGAAAAGGCGGGACAAGCTGTTGTAAGCATCGCAGAGGAGTATAGAGATAGAGCATTTGGCGAAGATACCCAGCATGAGATACCCCCCGAAGTCCTACGAACGCACCATGCAGATTGATACCAGGTTCTTCAGCTTTATTGCATTTGTACATGAATCGCCTGCAGAGGCATACAACACATCCCTTGACTATAAAGCACCATAAAATCCAAGAACCCCCACCCCACCACGGATTCACCTTTGAGCTCCCGCTCAAAACGCTATCCTTGGCTTCTTCCTCCCCGTCCCGGACCCATTCTTCACCTCTTGATCCATAAACTCATTACCCTTGTTTTTCCCGTCATCCCTACTCTCCCCCGCCGTCCCATTGTTCGCCTCTTCCTCCATCTCCTCCTTGTTCCTTTCCTCACTCTCCAAACACCCCTGCAAATCCGGCGGTATCTCCTGCATCTGCACCGAGGGCGCGCCGTTCAGATACCTCAACTTTTCCCGTATACTGATACGTATCCTCTCCAAGCTCTTTTGCGTGTTGAGATTCTGTATTTGACCAGTGAGGGGCGGATGGAGCTGATAGTCCGGTTCGAAGAATTTGTAGTAGACCGTCCTCGGTAGATCGTTGGACAAGGCCTGTCCAGCCAATACGCCCGTTTCGTAAGCCCAACATCTGGCCACGCTCGACTGTCGATATCCTCCTCCACCCAGAACGAGCAGAGGAAGGTTGAAATCCTTGATGAACCGGACACATTCACCGTGAGCCGCAATAGACAAGTTGAACGTTCCTATCCTATCGCATCCCAACGAGTCGGCACCGCACTGCAAGACGATGGAGGAAGGTTGGAAAGTGGTGATGGTCGGCTCCATGACTGCTTTAAAGAGGGAGATGTAGGATTCGTCGTCGATGCCATCTTGTAGGGGCACGTTGAGGGAGAAGTACTTTCCAGCGTCGAGACCGGTCTCGGAGATGTGGCCTGTACCGGGGAAAAAGTCGGCAGAGTACTTGTGGAAGGAGACGGTGAGGACTCGGTTGTTGCTGTAAAAGGCTTCTTGCACTCCATCGCCGTGGTGGATGTCAATGTCGATGTATAGCACTCGTGGTTGAACCCTACTCGTCAGCTCGCCCCCGTCGCACACAATCAATTGGAGGAGAGTGAAAATTGAGGCGACGACATGTATGTATTGTCATACGTGCCCTCGGAGTGATGTGAGAGGTGTTGGGGTCGGGGTACAATTTAAAGCGCTTGCCGACTCACCTGAGCAGCTCCAAGATGGCCAAGACGATGTCGTTGACATAACAAAACCCACTCGCCTCTCCCTTTTTCGCATGATGCAAGCCCCCACTCCAATTTATCGCAATATCCGTCCGTCCACTCGCCAGCTTTCTCGCAGCGGCCAGAGACCCTCCAGCGTACTGTTGACAAAAGGAGAAAAGGTCGTGAAACACCGGACAGTCGTCGCCTATGTTGAACTTTGCGGCAAAGTCTTTATTGGCCGAGTTGCCTTCGTTCTTTGGCGTGACGCTACATGTCAGTAACATTTCAACATAGTGCAAGAGAGACAGATGCGTTAGACCGAGTAGGTAATCGTCAGACGTGGAGAGAAGAAGGTCAACTCACCGACGGAGAAAGTCTATATAATCCGAATCATGAAACTGGCTCAATTCTTCTTCTGTAGCCCTCCTCGGCGCATGTATCGACATCTTGTTGTGCAGCCCATATCCCATCACCAGATGATTTGTCAACTCGAGCCGTTGAGGTCGCATGGGATGTCGTTCGCCATAGTGGTAGTTGCCCACTCCTTCCGGGTGATAGTACGCTACCTGCTGCGAGTAGTGAGGCTATACTTCAGCCCACGATTTGGATACGAGGTGGAGCTAGCGCATAGTGGGAGGATTGGAACATTGCACTCACGCGTATGCGGTAGGTCTCGTCTTGCGGAATACCGTGGGTACTTCTATCCCAATGGTGGGGTGCGTCGGAAAAGGTCGCATCGTAATAGCTAGCGACCACCATCGGTCGTCACACAAGTCCCTCCAGTATCTCTTCCGAGTACAATGTTTCACTGTCCTAGCAGCAGGAGAATGTGTCAAGCGGGATGTGCGGAGGAGGTCAATGTCAGACGGAAAGAAGAGGTGCAAAGGGATGTTTTCGTCGAGGGGAGCGAAGGGAATGTCGCCACCCAACAAACCTCTAATTACAATTCAGTCGTAATGTCACTACAAACTATTTCTGTAATCGCCGGTTATTGCTTTATCTTCTTTCCGCCCACACCTTTCTTCTTGGACATTCAACCTCGACTTTTCCACTCTGCGTCGACCACGATGGACAGAGGATCGTCTCTGACTCGCCCGGAGGATAATACAGCCGGCTTACAAGCATCTCCATCATCTCGCGGAAACCTGGACGATCTGCGCTTCCCAGCAGCTTCCCAAGCTCAACTCAGTATGTGTCGTCTCCTAGTTCCACCAAAACAACGCTCATGATAGTCCGAGCACATCAACGAGATGCAGGCCAAATCTATCGTCTCACCGAACTCACCTCTGAGCTCCTCAGATCACTCGCTGGTGAGTGACCCAGACCATGTAAGGCAGGCGCTCATGGGCTGGTACCCGTTGGTTGGCCCATCGACAGACCATCATCAATCTCCTCGTTCGAGCCGTCTACCTCTGTCTCACCTTTGGGCGAGGCACTCAGACTTTCGGAGAGGAGTATACCGATATTCTGCCTTATCATGCGAAAAAGCAGCGACTCCCAACCATCAAGGTCAGCCGCGATTTGAACCTTTGTTGGGCCAGCAACTGATTGTCAGAGACGCCTCGCTACGATTGTCTTTTTGCTCCTGCCCACCACCTTCACGTCGCCTGCCGCCATCGCACGTCTACGCGCGACATCGACGGATGAGGAGCCGGGGAGTGGGAGTGTATGGACGAGGTGGAAGGTCAAGCTGGGTGGATGGCTCGACTCGCCAATAGGCAAGGCTCTGCCAGAGATCCACATGGTCGCTTTCCTGTTCTCTGGCCGGTTCTTCGAATTGGGCAAACGTCTCACTGGGACACACTACGTGCGTCTCTACCCAATTCAGCTTTTGGTCACCCTTTTGCAGGACGAAGGGCTAATGTACAGATATCGACCCTACCCCGGCGTCCACACGGTCAACAACCGCCAACGTTCGAACCTCTCGCCATTCTCATGCTCTTTCCCATCCTCTACCGCTTCTTCCCTACACCGGCGACCTCATCCGATCCCTCACATACAGGCAACCTCTTGGCAGGTATACAACCATCCATCGCATCGATATTACCCATGTCTCCTCCACTCACACCTCCGCTCTCGGCAGAAGAGAACATCATCCTCAACAAGACCATCTCATACGACACACCCAACACGTATCTCGCCCAAGACGCGCTCGAGCTGCCAGAACGACAGTGTACGCTGTGTCTGGAGCCGAGAGGGACTGGTGAAGGAAGTGGAGGGACAGTCGCTGTGACAGAGTGTGGGCATATCTTCTGTTGGGGATGCTTGGGCGGGCTGGAGAAGGTGAGCCGGTATCCGCGCGTGGGAGAGCGCAAGCTGATAGAGTAGCCAGAGTGCCCGTTGTGCAGGCAGAGTCTGCGGATGGAGAAATTGATACCGGCTTACAACCTGTAATAGTACACCAGAGAGGCGCAAAAATAGCTCTTGTGTGTGTCGAGCGACCTCGATCGAGTTGTACTTCTGGCCATACCATATAACTACTTATACCATGCATGGGTCCCTCATGATGTCCATGCATCCAGCTTCATGATATTGCAGCAGGATCTGACGCAATTGCATCGAGAGTGACCATCCCATGGGATATCACAAAAGGGAGCATCGCGGCTGATTTTACCTTTGTGCGGATTTCAGGAAAAACATTCCACAACAACAACGACCGTCCCTCTGGTTCACCTCGAAACCACAACACCATCGACCACAACCATTGCATTGACCATCGACCGTTGACATCGACATCTCATCATCTGTATCATTACTCTCTATCTATAATACGCGTGCTCCCGGAAACCCTCTACTTTAGTGTAGAGGTATCGACACTCTTTTCCACCATATCGCCCTCTATCCTCCCCGTCCCAAAGGGGCATCAACAACCCTCGACGTCCAATTGCGCTTCGTCCTCTACCCTCGCCCCTCGACGTGTTGCTCGTAAGGTCGTCTCTGAGCCTCAGCTACGCAGCACGGTTACGCTCGAGTCGCAAGAACAAGGAGAGAGCGTATACCCGAAACGAAGGAGGAGAAGGCGAGGAGGCAAGAAGAGACGAGGTGGGGGAGGGTTGACCGAAGATCACGAAGATCACGAACAAGACGCCGACGCCGACGACGCCGACACCGGTCTCGCGTTGAAAGAGAACAATAATCAAGCCAACATGGTATGTCCCCCTTGCACCCCCTTGATAACTCTCACACCCCCTCGTCCTCCTTGCCCTTGGGGGTGCGTTCGCGGAAAATCTCAGCTGGATGGGACGCTGATTTCAATCTAGCCCGTGGCCGTCTTGACTTTACGCCAACACTCATCACAACAACAACTGCGCCAAACCAAACTACCTATATTGAAACCCTCGACCTCTTATACCAACATGATACAACCCATCTCCCCTCTCACCCACTCGGCATCATCCGCTAAGACTACTCCTTCTCCGTCACCTTTACCGCCGCACGCCAAACCGACAAAGAGTACCATCGCCTCGAGGTACCCTTCGTCTTTATCTCAACGGCCTGGTCCGTCCAAACTCACTAGACCTGCTCGACAACCTCTTCCGGTAGAGGTGCATCTACCCTATCCCGCGTCTTTCGAAACACCGAGGCGACAACCTCCGCAAATCATCATACCGGCAGCAGCACCGCTCGACCGATACGTTCCCGAATCGATCGACGACACCGTACCTCCGCTCCCTCCCCTGTCAACCTCTGCCGGGTCGCATCAATACTCTTCTCTCGCCGATCTCCTCAAACAAGCCGGATACAAGGAGACTCGTGTATACACCCCCGAGAGCGAGAAGAGGCATATTAAACGTACCCTCGACGAGGACGACGAGATCAACGCCCTCTACGGCGCATTCGGCTTGAAGCCCAGTGGACTGGGTCAGACGCATACCCGACAAACAATCACCGAGCCAAGTCTACCGATGAAATCGTCTTCTTCTCTTTTACGTCGACTGGCGTTGCAGGATCTCCCGGAGGCCAACGAACAGTCGAAGGATGTGGTGCAAGATGCATGGTGGGGAGGTGGGATAGCGGCGAGTCTGGGCAGAGCCGCCAAGGGAATTCTGTCGCCGCCCACGGAAGCGACCGCAACCTTGGGAGAAAACACACCGATGTTAGGACTCGGAATCGGACTGGCGAAGGAGAACCAAGGGATACGAAAGGTCAAGAGCAACTGGGAGCTCGACAGGTCAAAGAGGGGAACCACCGCCGAACCGGAGGTTATCCTGCAAGAACAACGCAAACCGTCTGTTCGAGCGATTCGAGCCCCTCGAGCGTTGACCGAATCGCCTAAACGTAATCCCGAGTTTACAGCTCCTCCATCGAACATACACTCCATCTTTGACTGCAATCTGCCCCCTTTGCCCACCGACGAGGACGCGTTCGGATACTCGCCCTTGCCGGCAGACTACGAAGATCAATGCGACGAGGATGCAATATACGGTGTGATGGATGATTTCAGGGTAGGATCGCTTGGGTCGTCGACGATACGGTCAGACCCGGATGGAGATAAGGATATTGGAATAGAGATCATGTCGGATCTGGGGAGTGGGAGCGGGAGTACCATGACATCACTGGGACAAGGGTGCAGGATACTGTTGAACGCGGTAGAATATGACGAGGAGTTTGATTCGCCGACTCGACATGAGCTCGTCTTGCCCAACGTGGAGGAGCAGGAGGTGGAGGATATGGAGCTCGTCTCGACGCCTCGACCCGAGATACGGCGAATGTCCACCGAGCCGGAACCTCGACCCGCTGTAGAAGAGGAACAAAGCAGGCCGATGAAATATGCGGATCGAGCGACAAAGCTACGTTTGGCGAGGTCGACCCCGGCCCTCAAGCACCAAAGCAGTACATGGTTCGACTCGGTTCGATCGGCAGTGATGACTCGAGCGGGTTACACAGTCATCTCGACGGACATCCCACCTGTACCACTGTCGACGGTACGAGGACCGATGAAGATCTCTCCGGCTATACTGGCCGCTCCGACACTGGTCACCGCCTCGCCAGTCGTTTGCGATTCTGCTGGAGGCGAAGGAGCCGATTTACCCGCTATTCCGCCTTCCATCACCATCACCCCCGCACCAACGACTACGACATATAACCGAATACCGCTCAGGCTTCGATCTTCCCTCGCTGCACTGCGTACCGCTGTTGGTCTACCTGAATCAAAGTCGATCAACGACGATGCCTCGCCTGTACTCTCCCCTCGACTCGATTGGAGAGCGCAAGGCTCACAATTCGCCGGATGGGAGAAGGATCAGCAAACTCCTCGGAAGGCTTCGCGGGAAGTGCAGGGTCTGGGCTTCGGCATGGGCACACCTGGAGGAGCGACCATCGACTATTCCAAATCTTTCTTCTACAAACCCGCCACTCCACCTCATCCCAACCAACGCGCCGACTCGTCCACCTCCATTTCGACGACAACCACCTCGACGACCGTCTCCACTGTCGCGACGGACGCAGACGGAAGAGACAGCCAAGTGGACAGTTCGAATGACGCGACAAGATGGAAAGAGCCAGCATTGGGCAAACGACGCTCGATCAAGTCTCTCCGAGCGGCATTACTCCTTCCTGTCGCCGCGCCGCCTGTCCCACCCGTGCCGTCGGTCTATCTGTCTCCCTCGACTCCACCAGGAATGGCCAAGCCCCTCGAACCGCCTGTACTGGCCATTTCGTCTCCTGGAGCGTGGGAAGCGGGTCTGCCGCCGAGAGAGCTGGTGTTGGAGGGAGAAGAGTGGGATGCGAGAGATGGAGGGGCGGTAGGTGATTGGGGTAGGAGGAAGAGCAAGAGCAAGAAGAAGACGTTGAAGAAGAAGAGGAGTGCGGAGATCTAGGCTCGGGATGAAGTGTGCGGGAAATGGGATTGGGATATTTGAGTTGGGATGGAGGGATATGACCTCTGACGATGTTTGTCTGCTCGAGCGATTATGTTTGGTAATGATACGGATGATACAGTATCCATATGTGGACGCTTAGGACTGCGAGGATCTGTAGGATATCTGATGATGATGCATCGCCCGTGACACACGACGACACATTGCTAGACGAGGCAGATGGAGCTATGGTTGGGTCGAACAATAATATTCACATACAACCAAATATCATCTTCAACATGTAATACAAGGTGGTGTATGTATATGCCTCTGTCGGCTTATCATCCCCTGCGACTGTCAAACGTCCCCGTCCGCCTCTCCCCTACCCGGTCCAAGAACTCCCGCTTCTCCAGATACCCTCCTCCCCGTCGATTTGCCTCGAGTTCGGCCTGTACTGATGGGTCTGATGAAGTGGCAGACTTCCAATCCATTTGAGACTGCGAGTCAGTGAAACGAGCACATTACCAGCAGGTGATAGAGCGCAGGAGGAAGGGTATGGTCAACGTTGCGACAGGAAATGTATGATGTAGGTGTAGGGTGCCATCTCGTTCAAGTCGAAGGGTCATAACGCTGCTGAGACTAGCGAGCAAGGCAATAGTTTGTCACAGGAGGAGGATATCGGGAAGACTGCAAGATCGGCGTACCTTTTCCAATGTGGTCATCTTCTTGCCCTTGTCCAACGCTGCCGACATGGCTTCCAACGACTGTCGAGGTTTCCTCTTCACCGGTCCCTTGCGCGGTGCCAGCGCAGAGGCGGACGTAGCAGTAGCAGGAGCTTTCGATGGAGCGTCTATTCTCGCAGGGGCAGACGATGAAGCGGACGTGTCCTGATCTGATACGCTCGAGCCGTTGGGCTGAGGTAGGGACGTTAGCGTGGGATTTGTCGAGCTGGGAGGGGGGTTGGACTCCGCTAAGGTTTGACGAGCAAGGTAGGCTATCACTTCCGGGTCGTCTTTCGGTAGAGAGACCGTCTCACTACTTGTCAGTGCTATCCTCCTCCTACATGTCTTGCCACACATCCTCGCTCAACTCTTCGTCTCTTCCGCCTTCGCTCCCCTTTGGCGTGTCGAAGGTGTACGATAGGAAGACTCACTATATCGTCTCGCCCGCAAACCTCCTAGCTCGCTGTATATCCACCATCCCCACCGACCTATCTCTGGCAGTTTTCTCAACAACTACCTCCTCGCCCCCGGTCCCGACTACCTCATCCCGCATCGACATGAACATCTCTGCCGCCCGTTTCTTCCTCTGCTGCGCTTCTGCCTCTTGCTGTTCTTTCACCAACCTCTCCGCTTCTTCCTTTCCTACGCGCACATTTTCATCCTCATCCCCTGCCTCATCGTCGGAGTCGGACGAGCCAGAGTCGGAAGTGGATGCAGAGTCGTCGCCAATATTTCCACTAGATTTGGAGGGACGTTTGGAGGGTTTCGAGGTCGAGGGGTTGGGTCGGCGTTTCTTGTTCTTCCGGGGAGAGAGGGCTGGGACAAAGTCGGTGTCCTCTTCATCGTCCGAATTGAGGTTTACCGTGTTGAGCGTCGACATGATGAGATAGTCAGACTAAGCAGAAGATGAAAGTCCAACGAGATGGGCACTCTATGTTCAGTAGACGTCGTGATTGTATTTGGTGGCGAGACGGATAAACTACCCTCCGGATAAACCTGAAACACGAACGCGTCCATGGCTTCCCGGTTTGAATCAAAGGTCATCAATAACAATCATCTTCCATCGACACTTCAAATCTACATCTACCACCATGTCGACGCTGTTCAATCTGTGAGATGATAGTGCTATCTGATACTGGGACGAGCTGACGAGGTAGCAAGTCGAACCAATCAAGGAGTAAGTCCCCCCCTGCAAATGCTTCTTCCTCCAGCGTTGAACTGTTGCTGATGTTCAGGTGAGCTGACCGATCTCCCGGCACGAACTTAGTTAGCTGACAAGCAGCATTCAAGCCGAAGAAGGTGGCCGAGGGTACAAAGCAATGGCAGTTGAAGCAGTATGCTCAGCAAACACTGGTCAGTCGGTCACTCTCCAACAGACCTTTGCCCCTTCCTTACCCTTGCCATTTCTACTCGGGAACCTCTGCCTCTTGACTCGCTTTCACTTCAATCAACTGTAGTATTTGATGATTTTGCTACATCGTGCTGATATATCAGGGCTCGGGAAACCTGCGTACAGCGGTCAAGCTGCCTGAAGGTGAAGATCGAGACGAGTGGATAGCCGTCCATGGTGAGCTCGAACCACCTCTTTCCTCCTCCTTTAGCTTGCTCTCTTCGTCCTCCCGTACATGTGCAGCGCTGAGTTACAGTTGTCGACTTCTTCAACCACGTCAACATGCTCTACGGCACCATCTCTGAATTCTGCACGCCGACCGAGGTCAGCTCCCAGGCTCCAGCTCATGCACGGCAGCTGACGATTTAGTGCTCAATCATGAATGCTGGTCCAAAGTCAGCTTTCTCCCTCCGCTCTGCGCTGCTCAGCTGACGGGTAGATACGAGTACTACTGGGAAGATGGAGAGCATTAGTAAGCTGGTTACCTATCTGAACTCGGAGGATGGAGCTGACAATGTAGCAAAAAGCCCACTCAGCTCACCGCTCCGGCGTACGTCGAGGCGTTGATGACTTGGACCCAGTCAATCTTGGACGACGAGAGGCATTTCCCTCAAAAGATGGGTACGTTGCGAACTGCCAACCCGACCTTTCTGCAGCTTGACTTCACCCTACCCCAAAGAGTGCTTTGATGCTGGCGGTGTGGGCTGACTTGTCAGGAGTGAAGTTTCCCTCGACATTCATGGCCACGGCCAAGACGATCCTTCGACGTCTGTTCAGAGTCTACGCACATATTTACCATTCCCACTTTGATCAAATATGCGCTCTCGGTATCGAAGGTGAGCTACTCCGTCCTGATTTGGCTGTAGCTGACGCATAGCCCATCTCAACACAAACTACCGACACTTTCTTCTCTTCATCGACGAGGTGAGCTGGTGCTCGCCCGATGGTTTGTAGCTCATAGCTCATGTGCAGTTCAAGCTGTTGTCAGACAAGGATCTAGTCCCCCTCGAAGACTTCAACAGAACGATCCTCGAAGAGACCGCATCAAAGTGATCTTATTCCCTTCTCCTCCGTTTTGTGTCTTATACCCATCGGCCAGACCAGGATCTCCCTTGTACTATGTGTCCCAGCGTTCCCGTTCCCGCAGTCTATATCATCATACCATGATTATCAGTATCGTTATGCCGATGCATCTATATGCGTCTACATGCCAAATACCCAAGATCTAAACGCATCACAACCAGAACCGACATATTATCATTATTATTTGTTCCTACATTGCCCCTTTCCCTGCTTTGCTGATCCCCCTCCGTCTCGTCACGCCGCTTCATGCAGACCTCACACTGCCGAGCTTTGCCTCCTCGTCCCTATCGCACTTACTGTCCTTTTCGCATTCGTCCCTGCCGCCAATCCAACCTTGCTCGCACCTGTAATGCCACCGCTGACCTTTCTCGCGCCATTTTCCTCCCCTCTCACACTCAATGCTGCTCTCCCCACCCCTGACACCAGCGCCGAGCTCGCCTTTGCCGCACTTGCAGAGGTGGGTCGTCCTACACCCAGCCCATCCGCTCGTTTGGTGCCGACCCTTTTTGGCGATACTCGCGCTACCGCCTTTCTCGGTACCGTCCTGCTTCCTGCCGCGGCTACTAGACTTCTTGCCGATGTCGAGAGCGGTGTACTGGGTGTCGAGGGGATATACTCGGCATCGGAAGTAGACGTGTGCGCCTCTCTTGTCTCTTCTGCCTCTTCCACAATCACTTCTTCCACCGCTTCCATCTCTCCCATGTCGAACGCTCGATCCAGCGCTTCCAGATCCTCGAGATCTTCATCTGCTTCTTCGAGCAGGTCGACATATCGGCTCACACCAGCTTTTGGCAAGACGGATTTGCGTCGAGGTCCAGAGACATGGTGAAGTACACGTTTGGATTGTTCGCTAGGCGGGGAGGGGTGCAAAGCATTTTCGGCATCCAGGGGGAAGAGAGAATTGATCGATGGTCGACCAGCTCGCATAAAGTCGTCGACCGAGACTCCGTCGGGTTTGCGCATTTTCCTAGAGTAGTCAGCGCTGTCCCAAGCAAAAGAAAAATGTATAGAGTGGACTCACTTGGTCAAACTTGGCTCCTTGTAGTTGACGCTGCGCCTTGCTCTTCTGCCTCGACCTCCATCGTCGTCATTCGAGATGAAAGACTCCAGCTCGCTGATCGTATGCGAAGCGATAGAGGAAGGTGGAGATGGTGGTGCAATCGGTACTGCTTAATCAGTTTGGAGAAAGTAGCAAAGAACAAATCAGCCTCACCTGTTACGTCTTCCGTTGGTAGCGTCTCCAGCGGTACATCTTGCACGATGATCATCGGTGCCGTCGTCGTTGTCTTCCCCTTGCTAGTGGTCGGAGCAACCGCGATACGAGACGTCGAAGCAGGCATCGGTCGAGCAACCGTTGCTTGTGCTTGCGAAGCATCCACCACGTCTATCCTCTTGACTCCCTTCGTTATGCTCTCCACGCCAGCCTTCTCTCCAGGATTTCGCCTCTCATCGGCACTCCAATCCGGAATCTCCTCCATCACATCCTCCTTCTCCTTTGTTCTCGCAACCAACAATCCACTCTGCCTCCTTCGCTTCGTCTTGGCTCCGCTGGGCGATCGAGCTGCCTTCTTTGGACTGGGCGAGCTTGGCGAAGAAGGTGGGGAGGGCGCCGCCACCGATGCGGGTAGCGATGGTAATGAGTCACCAGAAGAGGTTAGAGAGTCGATCACGAAATAGTCGGAGGGCGTGGGTCGAGTAACGTCGTTGGGTCGAGGGGATCGACCAGCAGCCACCGAGCCAATTTCTGTCCTTCTTCGGCTGAACATATTAGCATATTTCGTCACCAAGTGGAAAAGGGGACTTTACTCTTTCGGCACGAGCTTGACCTGTAGAAGACGCTCTCGCACCGGCTCAGCATCGCTCTCATACTCGCTCTGCTCCATCAGAGCCGTCAAAGCTCTTCTCTCCGCTCCTGCAGCAGCAGGTCTTGTAGCCGTGGGGTTCTCCTTTGACTCCATCGTCCATATAATATCATCTTCCAACACCTCCTGCCTATCTCTGGGATCCTTCGGTGATGTCAGGCTCAGCGTATCGCGAAGCTGCTGCAGCGCAGGTACAGCGGACAAAATCTGGTCTATCGCTTCCCGAGTTGCCTAACCATCAGCGACTGATCAAAATGACAAGGTCAAACGACCACACCTGACCATGGCCCCTTCCAGCTTCATTGTGGAGCCGCTTGACCTGAGAAGACAGCTTGGCGTTGGTCTGTCGGACTTCTAGTAGCTCGAGGTGAAGTTTGGCAATCTCCGCTTGAAGAGTCGCTACGGTTGTTCTCCTCAACGCATTATCGCTGTTACATCAATTTTCTCACTTCCTTGCAGAAGGCAGTCCACAATACTCACATGACGATGTCCTTGTTCTGACGGATATGTCGTCGACGGACTACAAGTCAGCCAGAATATCCATGGCAAACGGGACGACTAACAATCTTCGAATGCCTCCAATGCGGAGGGCTTGGTTGGATTGCTCGGTCCAGCTATCGGCACGCCCATCGAAGGGCGTTGTCTCTTCGCTGACATATTGTGTGTTCTCCTGTACTGCCTCTCAAGTGCTTGAGTCGTAGGGTCGGGTCTCGATATAGAGATGTAAATCTGCGATGAGGATGTATATCAACGCTGTGAACTGATCCACGATAACAAGATCAACAACAACAACAACAAAGAAAGTCACTCGCGTTCTTCTTGGGTGGCGGCTTTTGACGGCGATTACCGACATGTGGCACCGACTGGCACTCGATGGTAGGGTATCGCAAGTACGATGCACAACAAGCTGCATAAGCTGCATGCATACAGCTATGCTATACTCTCGGTCCATGATGGCAGAAAATATGTACACGAGACTATGATGCATCGTTGCAATATCTGGCCTGCTATACCAGGTCATACACCACTCCCCCGTCCTCTTCTTCAGCCTGCCAATCGCTTTAAGCTCCCCCACCCATACCTACTCATCAGCTCAGGACGGGACCCCTTTACCACACGCAAGCAACAACTGACCATTGACACCGACCACATCCCTGATCTTGGCCGCCTCACCAGCGCTCAACCTCCCCTTCATACTGATCAAAAAGCTCTCCCAGACCGAATCCGCATCCCCCTCATCCTCAAACTCTCCCACACAGAGCTGATGGATCCTCTGCCAGAACAGCGGGTCCGACACGGTCTTGTGAAACGCAGCAGACGAGACTCGAGGTTGAGGTCCAGATGGCGGGAGAGAGATGTTGGCATCTGTGATCGCGGTCGAAGATGTTCCTTGGTCCGTCTCGGTCGTGATGGTCAAAGAGGGTGGGCCGTCTGTAGATCGTTCGGCGGGGGGTACACCTGCCAGCACCGGAGGAGCAGGGTTGGTGGAGGTGGTGGTGGTGGAGGCAGCGGCAGGAGTGGAAGTTGGCTTGAGCATGAGGGTGAGGGTAGCCCCGCTGGTGATGGAGTACTCTTTGAGCAGCTTCGAGTCGACCAATGCTTTTCCTTTGAGCAAGAGCCGTTGGACGTCGGGAGGGGGAGCAGTGGGTGAGGATTGAGAGACGAGCGTTTTGAGGTGAGAGATTGGGTCGGTAGGGTGAGCTTGAATGGTGAATGTCAGAGGCGGCTTGAGCGATTTGACCGTGAGCGAGATGGCTTCTGCAACATCGTCAACACTAGTCTCACATGGAGAAGAGAGGAGGCCGGTCGATATTTAAAAGAAGGCACAGTCATGAAGCAGGTGAAAAGGAGAGCTGGACAGACCTTGAGAAGTAGCTTGGTCGACGTCCATTGCCTCGGGAGCATCAGCGATAGGTATCTACGCGTCAGCTCGTCTCCTCTAGCCATACGCTACACCTCCTCGCTCGTGCACTCCACCCTCGCCCAGCCTCTACACATATCTGAAGCAGTAGGACTCACCCCAACAACGGCGACCTTTCTCGGTCGATCCTCCAATGGCGTCGAGAAATCCGAAGGGTACTCCACCTTTCTCGCCGTCAACCCTTCTGTATATCGTCTAATGAACGCCCTCTCCTCGTCCAGCTTGGAACCTGATAGCTTTTGCTCTCCCATCATGTGCTATTGCTTGAGCGTAGAGAGTGTATTGTCAAGTGGAAGTAGAGGTAGAGTGCAAAGTCGAATAGAGGGATGGGATGGATGGATGGATGGATGGATGTGTTGGAGGTGCGCGACACTTGATGACGTCCCTTGTTTCGGAATCAACCCATCCAAACCAAGTTCAACGATAATAATCTCTGCATCTCCATCTCATCTCGTCCACTACATCGAGCCTTACACTTTGAATTGCGCAACAACGATGGGCGGCTCAGCATCGAAAGCGACTAGGCAACTGCCCAAAACCGTGCCCTCGGCAACTCGTTCAGCTCCAGAATGGGTCAAAACCGTCGTCCCTCCTTCAGAACCTCTTCCTCCCATTCGATCGGCACCTCAACCGTCTTCACCCACCTCGTCACAAATACCCACCGGGTCTTCTTCGACCAGCGGATCGACGAGTCGGACAGAGGATGTGGGGCAGCATGGACGCTTGGAAAGAGGACAAGGATTGGGCTCTGAACCGAGGGGTGTACCTATCGGTCGATCGAATACCCAATTCTCAGGCGAGAAGGACGACGGTGAGTACCCAACCCTACCAATACATTTCGTTCAAACCACTTCTACCGTCGCGTCTCCACCTTTGCATCCATCATCATCTCCACGCCTGTCTCGTCGATCTCGTGCCACGCTAAACCTCAGTGGTCCGTCGAGACGCCCTCGATCCCGACTTTGCAGCCAACCTCTCTCGCCTAGGCCAAGTCTCCCTTCACCGAGCCAACGAATTCGTACCCACCCAATCCTCCGCCCAACGCACCCTCTCTTCCCGCCGAGACGAGCTCGCCGACTCTACTTCCGTCCCCCCACCAGACCATCTGTCCGCAGCCGTGCTGCGTACACTGTTGGACGACATCAAGGTCGCTCGGTCGGACAAGGAGATGAAGAGGCTGTACGAGAGGTACAACATGTCGGAAGAACGAGTGAGGAGTCTGAGGAGGTGGGTCAATACGCCCAGTGTGGGGGAAGTGATCAACGTCACGATCGATGGGGACGATACGACCGAGATGAAGGCAGTCTGGGTGGATGGCAAGCACCGATGAGACGCTGGGGCGTAGGTCAGTCATGCAGCAGATGATGCATGTATCTAGGTCTGCCCGTCCGCACTGGTTGTCCTCCTCACTTGCCGTCTTCTGACATCATGTTCCTGTTCATCTCCACCCCTTCATGTTGAGCAACCTATGCGGTATCCTAGACTATGCACCATCCCTCATCGAGCCACGAGAGAAGAAAGGATTTTTATTGCTGGAAGCGCCGTGCTTGGTATCGTCGACGAGCCATCGTGGGCAATGATGCCGCTTCCAGCTGTTTCGTCGGTCTGTGCCGTATTTTTGGGTCGTTCTGTCTAATCATTCACCAAGCTCCAGGGGAGAACAAGATGCGTATGTCGATCTAAAGCAGGGATCGAGGACGACCGTGATCATGACTTGTCTTTGCGTATCGTATAAAAAAGTTTAGGAAAGGTCGTAATCGAGACGTTGAGCATAAAGAACATTGGGCCGCGGTCGTATATTCCTTCGCAGGGTGTGATAAGCGTGAAAGTAGTAATACAGCAGGACACCTGGTCATCAGTACACCACACGACCCAGGGCACTCTCGATTCTTTACTCACAGTAAAGATACAAGAAACTCCCTCGCCGATCCAGGTCAGGCCAGCCATAGACCGCCTAATATTGTTGGCGGAAAAGACCCCAGAGACCAAGAGTCGCCACGTTCATCTGTCGGTCGCGTCGAGCCCGCTCCTCCTGGTAGAGCCGAGCTTCTCGCTGATTCAACTTGTCCACGACCCAAGCCTGATCATCAGCATAGCCCGTGCAATGATCAGGGGAATGCACTCACTCGATACAGCTCCAATCGGAGGCTCTTGTCGTCGTGCTTTGCGACGGAAGGACCCCCGGCCACACCTTGTACCTCTGGCGTTCGTAGAGTCGTCAAAGAAGGACTCGAAATGAGAGCGACATTCGGCGACAGTTTCACCCTGAGGCCCCAAACATCTCCCAGTGAGCCTTGGCGAGATGTAGCGGCAGTCGAGAATCTCGTCAAGTCAGGCGATGATCCCGACAAAGATGAAGAGCCGGAGGACGACTGCGACGAGAACGGCGATCTATGCGACCCGTTGGACTTGGCGAAACGAGATGAGGTGGGCATTTCGTACGCATCGGTGGGGGTCACCGAGTGCGAGAGGTACTCGACATAGTCGACGAGTTCTCCATCCTCCATCGATACCTCGTCTGCCTTGATCATCTCCTGAATGACCTTCTCAGGGTCGGCGAATGCCGAGCAGAATTCCAACAATTCCTCCGTCGCCGATCCATGGGCGGCCCAAGGCTTGAAGTGAAACGATCCCGCTGCATCGCACATATTCTTTGCGTCCCACAGTTTGGCCGAGTAGGGGATGCCGGAATCCTCAAAGTGCCAAGGGATAGGCCATTGACGCATACTCTTCGACTCCTGACGGTAAGGTGCCCAGTCTCGGTGCTCCTCGGTGACGGTGATGCTGGGAATGCCGGCTTTTTTCGAGGCGAGAACAACAAACGTCGGGGTAGTGACCCGTTCCCAGGTGTCGAGTCGGTCGTCGTCGTATTCGTCGTCTCGGTTTGCCGAGGTATCGACAACACAAGGCGCAATGCCGAAGAGCGACGCAATGTCGTCCGCGATCTCGACGGGCTCAAACATGGCGAGCGAGGAGACGTTGTCCATGTCGTCGTCCTCGTCGTCAGATCCGTCCTCACTCCAATCCACCTTCATCATAACCCGGTCCGTCCACCGTTCCCATATCGCAATCTCCGCTTTTCTCTGCCCCAAAGTCTTTTTACCGGATTTCGCCTGCTGCAGCTGGTGTCGCTGCTGCACCCTCTGTCCTTCTTCCGACTCCGACTGCTCATCATCGCTGCACACCACATCCTTCAACTGTTCATCGGCCCAGATCTTCCACGCAGCAATCTCCTTCTGTCGCTCCTTCATCCGTTGCTCCTTGGTCTTCCCTCCGAAAGCAGGGAAGAAGAGAAGCGGATGACTCGTATTGTCATACCCATGACGGATGTATTTGGGCTTTCGACCTCCCCTCTGTGGTTTGGCGTAGGCATACTTGCCAGGCCAGAGCATGGTTGGCGACAGAACATAGTCGGAGTATTGGAAGTCGGGCAGCTGGGCGGCATATTGTTGGAGGGTGACGATATCGTCGAGAGTGAGAGTGGGGCCCACAATGTCGGCAGAGGTAGAGGTCGAACTTATCGAGGGGGAACGGGAGGGGGAGTGGAGTACAACGATGGACATGGTGGATCTCGTGTGACGATGGGGAAAAGGAAAAGGTAGGTTGAGGTGCGGGAGATCCTCCATGCATGTTAGCTTGAGCTCGCTGCACGAGGTGGACC
>JALPCD010000116.1:0-23786 GCA_026538415.1 Cryptococcus sp. GC_Crypt_1
CAATAGGGAATTTTGTACACTCACATTACATACTTGACACTAATGAAATCGCTGGTTACCATTACAAATTGCCACCTCATGCGGGGAGCAAGAGCTTTGTCGTGCGGGGTTGATGAGTCGGTTTCAGCTCTCTCCTGGCAAAAGTTGGACCTCGACCGCCTCTAAGTTACCTTGACATCTACATCCTATCCGAACTAGACACAATCATCTATACTCCCTGCACAATGGGAGGCTCCAGAGGCAAGAGCGACGAAGCATGGACGACAGATCGTCATCCCGCTTCCACGGCCGACCTCATCTCTTCCCTTCGACAGCTCAGGACAACCACCCCGAAAGCCGTCCGACCCACCGTCCACCTCTACCCTCCCTCCATCTACGCTACCGAAGATGTCAGAGACAAAGGCGAAGGAAGCAGTTCGCATCGCGAAAGACGAATCACCAGCTGGAAGATGACCGAACACCTATATTTCAGCGCTTCCAACCAATTCCCTACACTTGCTCGAGGGCTGTTCACCGAAGAGCTGGAGGCAGAGGATGAGGTGCCAGAGGAAGCTTTGAGGTGTGAGGGAATCTGGGCAGAGGGGGAGAGGAGACAGAGGATTGTCGCTAGGGGATATGACAAGTTCTTCAACATCGACGAGGTGAATTGGACCAATGTGAGCACGATTGATCCAATCTCGGAGGTTGAGAAGCTGATCATGGCCAGTGGGAGCACATGCAGACGCACACAAAAGGACCTTTTCGACTCACTCTCAAGTCGAACGGCTGTCTCATCATGATATCGGCTCTGTCTCCTCGCCATGTCATGGTGTCGTCGAAGCACTCTCTTGGGACAACGATACAAGAAGAGGATGACGCGAAACCTGTGTTGGACGACACAAGCGATATTACGAACGATATCTCAAATATAAGTCTCGACCCTCCTACCGGAAGCTCCAAGAATGCAATCAAGAAAGCAGCTAAGAAGGCGGATCAACAAGCGAGCAAGGAGCAGAAGGGGAAGCATCCAGCTAAGAAGAGTACGGAGGAAAAGGAGTCTGAAGCACATGCGGAAGTGGGCAGACGGTGGATGAGACGAACTTTGGAGAAGAGCGGGAAGACAGAGGCAGATCTAGCGAGAAGCCTGTGGGATACCAATACTACTGCTGTGCTCGAGGTGAGTAATAGATTTCCTTCCCAAAAAAACACGATTAATGATTACAGCTGTGTGACGACTCGTTCGAGGAGCACGTTATCGCTACACCCGACTACTGGACTGGACTCCACCTGCACGGTCTCAACCACAACACTCCTCACTTTTCGACCTCGTTTCCCTCCGACGTCACCTCTTTTGCCGAAGACTTCGGTTTCATCCCAACCAAATACGTCGAACTCGCATCGCTCGACGAAGTACGTCGCTTCACCAATGACATTGCCCGATCTGGCAGCTGGGAGGGAGATATGATAGAAGGTTTCGTGGTGCGTTGCGAAGTTGGCAATGCGACTGGACCAGGCAAACCGCCTTATCGACCTGGATCACCCTTCTTCTTCAAGGTCAAATTCGACGAACCCTATCTCCTCTATCGGCAATGGCGGGAAGTGACCAGAGTGATGCTGCCCTTATTGGAGCCGCTCGATGCTGCTGCGGAATTAAGCGTGTGGAAAGGGGTGAGGGCAAAGGTGAAACGACCAGAGGTCGCAGTATACGCCGACTGGGTAGCGGATGAGATCAAGAGGAATCGGGCATTGTTCGAGAACTTTGACAAGGGGGTGGTGAGGGTACGGGAGGCGTTTTTGAGGTGGACTGAAGGGGATGGAGCTGGAGAGTATAAAGAGGCCAAGGCGAACAACTACAAGCTACGAGCGGGTAAACCTCCTCCACCGACAATCGATAGATCGACCTTGCCAAAGAAGTACATGATTGTGCCTATCGCTGTACCAGGCTGTGGTAAGCCTACAGTTTTCCTGCTGTGACAAGGAGGCTGATCGATCAGGGAAAACATTGCTGGGTCTCGCACTTTCGCACCTCTTTGGTTTCGGCCACACCCAAAGCGACGATGTCACCGCCAAACGTTCTGCGCCTACCTTTCTCGCCAATATTGATGCTCTGTTTCAGACCAAAGACGTCGTCTATGCCGACAGGTATGCCTTCTCTCGTCTGCCCCTCCAGGTCTCGCTAATATATAGGAACAACCACATCGACAAGCATTACGAAGAACTTGCGAATCTGCAAAAGACAAAGTCGATGAAGCCGTTCGACCTGCACCTGATAGGGGTACTCTGGGATGTCGAGAGCCAGCCCTATCATCGGATGTTGCGAATCTGCTCGGAACGAGTCGTCAAGCGAGGCGACAACCATCAAACCCTTCGACCCGATCTGACGATGGAGGCGGAGCATGAAGCTGTTGTAGGGACCTTTTTGCGCAACTGGACGTCACCCGACCCCTCACTCTTCGATTCGATACTTGCCGTTCAAGTCGAACGGGGTCCTCAGGAGGTCTTGCGACGAGTCGTCGATCACTTAGCTCCCATTCTTCAATCCGACCGGCCGACTGACGAGACGATCGAGAAGGCTCTGGCTGCTGCCAGCGATTACAAGATCACCACGCCATACCATCCTCCCACTGTACCCTCTGGCAAGGCGATACGATATTTCGGTGTGGCGCCAGAGATCGATCTTCCAGCCACCGTCTCCTCGATCCTTTCTAATCAGCCCAACAACGACAAAGCGCAATCATTCATCGACCATCTGTCCAAGGTCAACCGCTTCACCCTCAAGCCGCACATCACGCTCGCCCATGAGACATCGGTCGCACGAGAGAAGGAAGCATCGACGACGGAGGGTCGAGGTCCAGTACAGAGGCTATGGGACACTTGCAAGACGCTGGCCGAGACGCCTACATCGACGCTGTACGATTTCGATTGCACGCTCCTGGTATGGGACGATCGCGTGATGGCTCTCGCACTTGACCATATTCATCCCAAGACCGACGAGGATGCGCCAGACCTCGTGCTACCGGACGATGTAGCTCTGCATCTTCACGTCACGGTGGGCACCAAGGATGAGACCATACCGGCTTTCGAGAGTAGGGGAGTAGTCAGCAAGGCAAGACAGGCGATCGAACAAGGGATGGTCAGTGGAGAGGTGGGTGAGGCGGTGGAAGGAGGAGGATTGGTACGGTGGATCAAGGTGTCGGGAGTACATGGAGAAGGTCGGGTCAAGGGCATGTGGTAGCGATCTCACGACTACTGTACAGTGTTGCATAGTCAGGGAGTTCAACAAGACTTTCCATGCATCAGGCCAGCATAGCATACCACCGTGCATGAAACAACGATGTACCAACTTTGACCGGGAGGTTATTTTACGTCTGATCGGGTCGCCGGACCGGTTACGTGCGGCCCGCCAAATACCGAAACCCACAAAAGCGATCATTCAACGTCGACAACTTGATTCCTCCTGTTCAACTTCTACTTCATTCCACATATACACTCCCTAAACCCTTAGACATCATGTCCGCCGTCCCATCATTCAAGCTCAACACTGGTGCTTCTATCCCAGCCATCGGACTCGGTACATGGCAAGCCAAGCCTGGAGAGGTTCGAGAGGCCGTAGCGCACGCCATCAAGTCTGGCTACAGGCATATTGACGGAGCCTTGTGTTACCAGGTGAGCTGCCAAAACCAGTAGCATGGGATGAGCTGACAAGTAGAACGAGGAGGAAGTCGGACAAGGTATCAAGGATGCTGGTGTGCCCCGAGAAGAGCTCTTCTTGACTTCAAAGGTGTAAGTGGAGCAGCTTGATTGAGGACTTGATCGTTGCTGACGTGACAGCTGGTGTGTGTACCATGACCGGGTTGTCGAGTCGCTCGACAAGACTTTGGCAGACCTCGGAACCGACTACCTCGATCTCTACCTCGTCCACTGGCCCATGTACGATTTTTCCTCCTCCAATACATCCGAAGCTGACTTTCCAGCCGAACCGTCCAGAACGGCACCTCTGAGCTCTTCCCTACCAAGCCTGACGGATCTCGAAACATCGACTGGGACTGGGACCAAGCCAAAACCTGGAAACAAATGGAAGATATCCTCGCTTCCGGCAAAGCCAAGGCGATCGGTATCTCCAACGCCGGAATTCCCATCATCGAGCACCTGTCCAAGACTTGGAAGGTCGTCCCCGCCGTCAACCAGATCGAAAATCACCCTTACAACCCCGAGCACGAGTTGAAGAAGTACTGCGAGGACAAGGGTATTCTCATCCAAGCATACTCTCCTCTTGGATCTACCGGTAAGCAGACCCTCATCGTTCTTGGCGATAGCTAACAAGCTAGGCTCTCCCCTCTCAAAGGAGCCAGCGCTGGTCAAGATCGCCGAGAAGCACAACGTGTCCCCTGCTACCGCTCTCATCTCATACCAAGTCGGTCGAGGAGTCATCGTCTTGCCCAAGTCGGTTACACCGTCTCGAATCGAGTCCAACTTGAATGTTGTCACGCTGGACAAGGAGGATATCGAGGCGCTCGACGCTCTGGCTGCGGACGGAAAGCAACAGCGGATCAACAGCCCACCATGGGGTACCG
The DNA here is from genome assembly GCA_026538415.1 of Cryptococcus sp. GC_Crypt_1. Lineage (NCBI taxonomy): Eukaryota > Fungi > Basidiomycota > Tremellomycetes > Tremellales > Cryptococcaceae > Cryptococcus > Cryptococcus sp. GC_Crypt_1. The sequence continues at coordinate 4,554 of JALPCD010000116.1, forward strand.
ACTTCGTAAGTCCGCTCGCGGATATTTAGTGCAAAATTTGAGCTGATCATCCAAGGGCTTCCCGCATTGGTTCGGCCCCAACAACAAGAACGCTCCAGAGGATGCGAGGTTGCTCACGGGCAAGACGGGAAGTGCCATCAAGGCCTAGAGGAAACCATGCACAGAGGAAGACGTTTGTACATAGAACGGAAGATGCAACTTGTCGTCTCGATAGCACCTTTACGGGCGGGATCAAATATTTCAAGCGTTGCCGCCGCTGCTTCCATCGACTTCTTGCACGAGGTCAAGGAGGAGGTTGCAAGTCACGCATCCCTTACGCTACCTGTTCACCACACAATCGCAGTCTCACCGTCAGACACATATACCTCATCAGCCAACATGTCTTTCCTATTCGGTGGAGGAGCCAGTGCGTGACGACCATGGACAGGGAGGAGTACGAGCTGACCTTCCAGAGCAAGACCCCAACTCTGTCGACCCAGCAAAGATGGAGATGGCAGTCGCAGAGCTCGACATGATCACCGACGTCTTGTACGTGCTCCCTTGATCTCTCATGACAATGACCTTATGTCTCGTAAACTCTCGTCTATGCTTCCTTTTCCGCTCGAAAGAAATATCAAATCGCTGATATATCTTCAGCAACCGCCTAGTCTCCTCATGTCACGCCAAGTGCATCCAGCCCGACCCCTCGCACCACCGATACGCAGAAGGAGAGTTGTTGAAGGGAGAGGCAGTCTGTATCGACCGATGTAGCGCAAAGTTCTTCGAGGTCAACAAGGTCGTTGGTGAGAGGATGCAGACGATGGGTGGAGCAGCGCAACAATCGGGCAGCTTTGGACGATAAGACTGCATCGAGGTGAAGAGAGGGAAGATATGAGGAGATCAGGGAGCATCGTGGAGACCAACACTATTCATGTATTTTCTATGCATCGATGATCAAAAGATCGAGACGAATCATGGCCGGCAGAGCTATACAACGAGGTTTTATTTACAGGTAGTGGAACTCACTCTCCTTCTCTCCCTCCCCTCCTGAGCCCTAACGAGATCGCCTATCCATCTGGTAGGAATCATGGCCACAGGGACTACTGTCCGTCGTTGATGAGATGCTGCGGATTGAACCAAGGTGGTAGGTGATCAGGTGAAGGGATATTGACGAGGTCTGGGTCGAAGAGCTATCGCATTCAGCTTTATTGCATCGGCTCTCCACCTGCTGATACTCACCTCTATGTATTGTTCGTCCGAATACCGATGTTTCGTCGGTCCTGAATGTGCCCGATACTAATCTGAGCTTGTGCACCTTCGCAAGACAGAATAGAAGACAGCTCACCTCGATGAGCGCCGAAGCAAAGTTCCACCCTTGCAGCATCCTCAAGGCTCCCACCACGCATCCCGTCTGATGTATGCCCAGCCTGTAAATCGTCAGCTTGCATAGCCCAAAAATACCATGGAGGGGAGGCTCGCATAACGCACGGATCGATGAGCAGAATAGGATGGCTCCGCACATCCAGAATCTTTTCCAGAGCCGCCTTGACGGTTTCATCTCGGATCGGCTTCCAATCTGTGATAGGTCTCCACTGCGCGACGCCCAGATGTATCTACACCACTGTCAATTCCAAGACTCCATCGTGAGACCGAGAGACCGAGAGACACGTACGAAGTCGACATTGGCCGATCGGACAAAGGTGAGGAGGTTCTTGGTAGGGTGTTCGGGTGTCAACGAGATGATAGTCTTGAGGTTCAACTGAGCAAGATATGGGACCTGCAGATCAGCGATGCACTGTACACTGTGTCTCTCGCAGAGCTATGAAATACATCGGAGTAGGGCGAGACTCACTTGAGCAGCAGTAGGACTGGCACAGCGGTACACTCCAGGTTCGACGACCGAGAAGAGGTGAGGGACTTGTATGAGCGTAGGCGCCGGCTGTTTGGCTGACATGTTTCGTGTCGGACGCAGAACGCTCGAGCTGGATACTATATGCTGCGATTGCAAGGCATCCCGAGTTGCAGTTGCGAGTCGAGCAGAAATGTGTCGTCGAGTTGAAAGTCGAAGCAAAGGAAACCTATTAGACGCGAGGTGACACTTCTGCCGTCCTGATGATCTCCTTGTTGACACACTCCTTAGGATCGCCAATCCAGCGATACAGCATACAGCTAGCGGGCACAGGTCCCATAATGTCTCAAGCCGTTACATTCCGATGCATGAACACAACCAAGGGAGCCCTACTCATCTTTTCATCTAGATAGCAGCCATGACCAACCGCCCGACCTCCTCCTTCTCCGCTCGTACCGCCAACTCTAGCGTGACTCCAGACCCAGAAGCAAAGGTCATTCGACACCTCGCCAGCACCTTTCCACCTCCGCCAGACACTATACCCGACAGAGTGAGAGTGTGTACCGAATTGGATGTCGGTGATTCCGTGCCCCCCAGCGCTTCCATGCCAAGCACCTCGATGAGCGATTTACAGGCGTCTAGTTCTTAGCTCTATGTCAAAATTGGCAGCTCGATTGGCTCACCTCGTAGCGACTCTGAGGAAGATAGCGCGAAAGTCTCAACAACGGAACTCGCTCCAGATAGCTTGTCCCACTCGCTCGCAAAGGTGACATAAGTCGGGGTAATGTACTGCCAAGTCAGCTCTCGCCATGTAGGTGTTGACGCCATAGCTCACATCTGCAGCTCCGAGATCGCAGTCCTCAACCTGGTACTCGTCCTGATATCCTTCCTCCTCTGGCTCTCCGTTCGTTGGGTCGACTTCTTTGCTGACAAAGCGCAGAGTACAAGCGAAAGATCCAGCAGCATAGCTCGACGGCTCATCTCGAGTAAACGAAACGTACACCTGACCTGCACCGCTGGACGCAGTGAGACTGTCGATAGGGATGATAAAGTCCTCTGTCAAGCCGGTATCCGGCCCAGGCGCCATGATGACGCTGACCTGCTCGAGAACCGTATCCGGGATCGTGTTCGAGACATTGTACTGGAAAACGATATGGTCCTTGAAGACGTGCTTGACCAGTGCGACGACGTATTCCGTTTCCGACTCGGTGAGCTCGACGGGCTTCGAAGACGACTTGAGAACAGGACCGTACGACTCGAACTCGGGTATGGCCGAAAGTTGGGTAGAGTAGGCGGATTGCACTTCGGCGCTCGACGAGGGGAGAGGCGAAGGTTCGGGTGTTTTGGACGAAGAAGCCTGCATCGAATCCAGGGTGGAGGGACGAGATGCGGCAGCCTCGACAGCGGCCTGCTGACGAGAGACCTTGGGAACGGATTTGATGTCGAAAGCAGTCGAGTGCCGAGCGTCATCCTTGACGTACGAGACGAGCTCACTCTCGAGGGCGGCCAAGGAGAATGTAGCCTCTACATCGTCAGCAGAATTCAAAGCTTGACAACCTCGAGCTCACCCTCTCGAACAAAGATGTCGGCCAGAGCTTTCTCCTCGAGCACCTTGATGTACATGGCAGCTCGATCTCGGACCTCGTCGTCGATATCGTCCAGACACCTTCGAAGCAAGACGTTGACCGACTTCATGACCGCAGCATCCTCGACGCAGACTCCAAACTTGGCCAGCGACGAGACCGCGGCAGCTCGAACGACCGCATTCTCCAAGACGACTCGGTTGTAGATGTATCGGATGAATTTGGTCGGGTTTCGAGTTTTGGGTCCTTCGATACCGAGCAAGTGGAGAATCCGGACAGAGAGCTTGGTGAACTCGCAATCCTCGATAAACTCGCAGAGGTGAGCCAAGGCAGCTTCTCGACAATCCTTGATGAATCGGATCATGTCAAAGATGGCCTCGACCACAGCGTGCTTGAAATCGTATCCTCCCTCATCTCTCAAGACACCCGACAAGAAGGAGAGCATGACGGCCTGCTTGGCGGGGAATTTCAGGCAAAGCGAGCGGATAGCGTCGACCACTATGATTTTGAATTCGTCGGTAATGTCAGCCATGAAGGAAGAGATTTGCTTCATCAATCGGTCGACAGAGGCTTCGTTTCCAGTCTACTGTCAGCGATGTATTGGACATGCGGCTTACCTTGAGAAGGGTGGTGATCGCGTACGTAGCGATGGATCGGTTGGAGTCGGTGATCAGGTTCTCCATGTCGACGTTGCATGCAGTGACGGCAGCAGGCTGAGTCATGGCCAGCTTGTTGAGCGTCTTGATCGCAGCGAACTTCAGGACAGGCTTGGGCGAAGTGAGGAAGAGCTGAAGGACTGGACGTCAGCTTCGATACCATCCATTGATGATTACTCACCAGCAACTGGTCGGAAAAGCTCGGCGGTTGTAATGGACCGCATCTCGCAAATAGCTCGGGCAGCCTCAATGTTGACCATGTCCGATTTGTGTCGCAGCAATCCTTCCAGGTACTCGTGCATCTGCTTCTGAACGCTAGAAAAGTCAGCTGACTATCATGTGCGTATGAGCTTGAGATGACTCACTTGGGATCTTCGTCCATCACCTTTCTGGCGAAACGAATCAACATGCAGATCGCCATAGGGTTCCTAATCACGCTGCTCCCCTTTCCACCCGCTCCAAGCTGCTGCACCATCTTGGTGATTGCCATCCTGTCCTTCTCTCTCATCACATACAACAGTCCAAGCGCGTGATACTGCATGATATAGCTCGAGCTCGGTACCGCCTGGAATCCGCCTTGAGCAGCTCCTCCGCCGAGGTAAGACGATCCATAGCCTCCGCCCGAGGTGACCGCTTTGGCGTTGACGGCTTCTTGAGCTTCGTTTGACCATCGCTTGATGATGGCTGGCGAGAGGGTGTAGAGGTGGTAGGATGAAATGAGAGAAGCGGAAGAGATCGAGGAAGATCGGTCGACGAGGGCAGACTTGAAGAGCCGCTCGACAGATTGAACCGATTGAGCCTGGCGATCAGCGACGGCTCTGCGCAACAGAGGACTATGTATGGTGGGAAGAGTCGGCTTACATCGATGATACGGGCAAGAGCTCGAATTGCGTTGGGTCGATAGATGACTTCATGGTTGGACTGCATGTCCTTCATGATCGACGAGGTGACCATGATGACATCCTCTGCAATGGTCGAGAGCTCCTTGATCACCAAGTAGACCATCTGTCGTAAAGCGCTCTGCAATGTCAGCTCCAAGTTTGTACTTCAACAGCATGCAAGCTCACATCCTTGTGCTGGAATAGCTTGGTGACGCCAAAGAACAATCCCGTAGCCTCTTGCGTCGAGAAGGTCTCTCCGGCATACAGCAGATATATGATCCTCGTCAAGAGCGCCCTGCATTTCCTTGGCGAGATGGGTGACTCGTTGAACACTCGAGCTTCTTGGATGACCGTCGTCTTGTCGTTGTAGAACGCTGCAAATGTCAGCTCGTCTAGCTCTCCAGCGGGCGACCACAGCAACAGCTCGACGTACACATCCCGCCCGACTCTTCGTCCTTTTTGAACGACATGCCAGAGTGCGTTGAGAACGAGGTGGTATGAGTACTTGGGTATTTGTCTATGTTATCGCTATAGTCGTCCTCGTCAACGTCGAGGCCATCATCCAGGCTCGACGCGCCTTGCTGCCACGCTCGCACCAAGGCTGAGGCTAAGCGGAGCCAGCCGGGATTAAGGTGTTGTGGCGATTTGCCACTCCACAGAGGTCGAGTTATGGGTCCGGAGTAAAAGAGTGCGTTTCAGCGGGAGTGGCAAGGTTAACTAAATGATGAAACGTTACCCTGGGCGGTGCTTCCCCTCTCCGCCCTCCGCCGCCTTGGTCCCAAAAAGTTGGGAGCCCGCCGGTAGTCGTCGGCCATGCGGGATGGAATGACTGACTAGTAGAGATGGTCAACAAAAACATCATCCCATCGTTCGACGTCGCTTTCTCCACCCTTGTATGTACTTAGACCTCTCGACCTAGACAACGCTCTCTTATCCCTTTCGACATCTCGATAAATACAGCCCGGCAGGTCGACTAGCCTCGTCTCGACCAACTCGCAGCAACAAACTCTTTTACACTCTACTCGCATTCAATCACCTGGGCAATTTTCGCTTTACCACGCCAAGATGCGCTCCATCTACCTCCTCGGCCTGATCATCTCCACCCTCGGTACATATGCCAACGCAGCATGTACCGCCAACACTTCCTCGACAGACGATCTTCAAGCGTTGTTGACACAAGGAGGAGCAGGATACACCTTGTCGCTTTGTGCTGGGCAGACGTACAGCTTGACCGATACGCTGAATTACACCAACATCAGCCAGGTGAGCCAGTCCTTTCCTCTGAAATGTTGCGGCAGCTGATAGTGCAGGAAATATCGACAGAGGGATACCCGACCGATAGCACGAGAGCTGTGTTGTTGGTGACTGGAACGACGCTCAGCACCGCTGTGCAAGCTATCAATGCCAATCTCGACTACGTCAAGCTTCGAAACATACAAGTAAGCAAATCTTCCTCGAGCGTGACCTCTCGGTTCTGACATTCAGATCAACGGGAACAGAGCTGGTGCAGACATATATACGAATGCAGGAGGGAATATCGAGTTTGGAGGGGAAAACAACGGACAGTTGATTGAATACGTCAGGTCGTATGATCCTCGGTGAGCTTCCCCGTGTCTATGGTTTTATGAGAAGCTCATGAGCAGTGGCTGGTCATGTATGCACATGTGAGCTAAACGTTTCGCTCTCTCTGTGCACTTAAGCTGACGAGCCAGCGCGGAAGGCCCCTTCAAGTGCTCAAACCTCACTATCCAAAACAACGACATTGGACCTTGCGGGTCGGATCAGTTCCAGCAGGTGGGTCCTACATCCCTTTCTCCTCTATCTGCTGGATTGCTGACATCGTAGTGGTCGGATGGGATCAGTTTGTCCTGCCAAAGCACCTTGGTACAGAACAACGATATTGTCGATGCCACGGACGGAGGTGAGCACACAATCACCCTGCTATGATCGCGAGCTGACACCCCAAGGCATTGTCATTTTCGGTGCTCCCGACTCTATCATTAGAAACAACACAATCCATGTGAAGACCGTGAGCAGAATCAGTTTCCAGAAGAGTTTCGACACTGACGACACCAGAGAACGCTCCTAGGCGGTATCAACAGTATGTACCCAAAGCCCCTCCCTACTTCAGTGTTCTGACCAGCAGTGGTCGATCCTGTACCTTGGCAGCCTGAAGGGAATTTCTCCCACGTGATCGTCGAGGACAACATCATCATGGGCGGCTTTGCTACTCAAGTGAGTCCGCTAACGCTTTCTGGTGATACAGCTGACGTGAAGTATGGTAACGAGACCTTGGGAAGCAACAACGCTACCGCTATCATCAAGATCGGTATTGCAAGTTCTCTCCCTCTGCTCCAATTCGCATACATGTTGATGTTTAGGCAATTGGCCCGAGAATATGGTTTTCAGAGTAAGCAGGATTGGCCATATGGAAGGAAGGGATGACAGCTGATGTTTCAGTGGTCGATATGGCACCAACCAGACTACCGGTGCTGTCGTCCGAAACAACATGTTTTCGGGAGCCTTTGCATATGCTATAGTGAGCTCAACATCCTACTGTAGCTGCCTCAGCTAATCAAACAGGGTCTATCCGGCGCAAAGGACTTCCTACTGCAAAATAATTCGTTCTTTGGCAACCTGTCTTTCGTCAGTCCCACTTTCAATTTGCCATCCCTTCGTGACAGCATAGCTGACATCCAGATCGGCACATACGGTCCTAATTGCACCACTGGCAGCGAGACACCCCATCCTCCCGTCGCCTTGCTCTACGAACAACCAACGCTCACCAATGTCACCATCGACCTAGCTACCGTTCCCAACGCCATCGCTCAGCTCCACAACGATACTACCGCGTTTGTCAACGGTACCGGCAATGGCTTGACCTGTCTCTTGCCTCCAGCCTCGAATGTCTTTGCTTGGCCATATGGAGGCGGACAGATCAATTCGGGAGCTACGACTTCGACAAATGGATCGCCAAGCGGGACGACCAACACTGGGGGAGGAGGTGCAAGCAGCGCTAGCTCTAGTGCCGGCGCTGCTGGGAGGAAAGTGGAATTGGTCAGGTCATCCTTGTTCGTCTCTGCGGTCGGTGTGGTGGCCACGCTCATTGTCGGCGGGACCATGTTGTTATAACACAGATAGATAGATAGACGTATAGACATAGATTTTAGAGACATGTATACAATAGAAGCTGTCCTCCATGTGTCGTCCAGGATGCATAATATTCGTACGAGCATATAATATATACATATATACAACTGCTTCATCTCTTTCCAGGCCTTGTCCTGCCTGAAACCGCTTCCATCTCCTTTCTTCTTCCCATCTACGCAGCCGCAAATCTGAGAGTACTCCTGTAGCGTCAGTGACATTTCGAGTCGAAAGAGGAATGACCCACTGTCCTCGCTCGGGATCCGGCATCCTGATGACCTTCTCATCTCGCCCGTTGACCTTGATGCCCGCCATGTCCTACCATGTCAGCTACACATTTCAGAGAGAGAAAGTGTCCCACCTGAGGGGTGATGAGGATGTATTGTCTCCCTTGACTCTCCTTGGCCCCCTGGATCAACATCTTTGCCGCAATACCTCGATTGACGCTGTCCAAAAACACGTCCCACTCGTCCAAGCATCGTACGGGACAGACCGCCACGTCCCAGAGCGAAAGCAAAAACGCGACGGTCGAGAACGATCGCTCTCCTCCCGACAGATTTTTAGGTACCTCGAAGACTTGGGTCGGTGCCGATTGCCGATCTCGGTTGATAGGTCGAGGTTCCACCTGCCGTCAGCTCAATCTCGGGAAGCGAGACTCACTCTAATGTGCAACAGGTTGTTGTCGTGGAAGAAGTCCAGCTTGCCCTCGAACCCTCGTTTTTGCAGGTTGGTAATGAAAAGCGCTCGAGCTCGGAATGAAGTATGCGCTCTTGTCTCGTTCCACCATACTCGTCGAGCGCCAACGGCTTTTCCTAGAGTCTAAAGTCAGCGATATCGATAGGCCACACTCACCTTGCTGTACGCCTTGAATCCCTTGACCTGGCCCGACCGCAGCTTGAACTTCTCGTCCAGCTCCTTGTAACGACCGATGAGCACCTCATACGATTCCAAACTGATGATCAGCTCGGCCGACTCGACTGCGACTCACTTTTTGGAGGCCTTGTCGATCGTTCTCTGGGCGTGGTCTCGCTCCTGCAATATCGTCGCCGACGAACGGGAAGTCTCGACTCTTTCACAAATTTTAAGCGCAGAAGCCGTCCATCCCTATCATCAGCAGAAGCCCAAGCCCTCGACGTACTGTCACTTCCGCCTGCTTGGCGGCGAAATCTTCCCTCAATCTGACCACTTGGACACCGTGACTGTTGACGACTTTCTCCCAGTGCTGCACTAGTCGTAGCGCCTTCTGCTGAGCAGCCAGAAGTTTGGCCAAAGCTTCCTGAACGTGAGCGAAGTCTAGCTGGACGGCCTCACCTGTTTGACCGATCGTTGCTCTCCAAACGACTCAAGCCGCTCCTGGAGCTCGCTGATCTCCGCCTCAAATTTTGCAAGCGGCGTCTTGAAATCATGGAGCCCGTTCGAGGTCACGTCTCGCATGGCTTGCAGCTCGGCAATCTGGGTGTCGAGTTCCTACAGTCAGCGTTTTAGGCAAACTGTACTCACCCTCTTGGCCGAAATGTACGAGTCGAGCACATTGACAGTCTCTCCCACCTCCAGCTTGCCCTTCAGTCTCTCCAGCTCGGTCCTACATCTTGTCTGATTCATGCGAGTTTTCTCGATGTCGCGCTACTTGTCAGCCCGTCGCAACAACGCTTTGCGCTCACCCTTGCTGAAGCGAGCGCGTTTGCTGCTGCATTTGAAGCTTCGGTCGCCTGCGTCAAGGCATGTGACGTCTTTTGCCACAGCATGATTGCATCTTTCACCACTTTCTCCTGCGCACTGGCGTCAGCTCGTCATATCCCAGTAGCTTACGATATCTCGCTGGCAACATCCTTGGTGAACAAGACGTTGCCTCTCCACACTCCGAGGGTTTGCGTGCTTTGCGATTCGCTGCCTTGTGTCCCGGTGATGGCATAGCCCTTGGTGGTGTACACGGTCGCTTGAGCGACTCCTCGCGAAAGCAAGTGAGATACTAAGTTCTGTCCGTCTTCCACACTGGGTGCGAGAAATGTCTTCTCAATCTGCAACAGATTGACGAGATTACGCAAGACATCCTCATGGTCGATCTATCTTGTCAGTCTGCAATCCCGGACGAAATCCCACATTGAGCTTCGACATGACAGTCTCTCCCATCCCAGACAAGTCTCCCGACCGAAAGTTGAATTGATCGCCTCCCCATAGAATCACGGACGGTGGACCTTGACCGACGCCTGGTGTATACCATCTGCCATTAGTGAACAATCCAGAGGCAAGGCCTACCGCTCTTTGAAGCCTCGGTCGAGAAGGGAGATCATCGTTCTGGAATCCTGCCGATCTCGAACGATAAAGCTACAAAGGGTCGTGCCGAGCCGAGTCGACACGACATCTCGATACGTGAAGTCGACGAGTTGAACGTGCTTTCCGATAGGTCCCAGCGGTCTCGAGTGATTCCATCGTATCTTATCCATCTCTTTGGACAGTCTGTCAAAGCCCTGTCCGAAAGCTGAAACGCGGTTGGTCGTCTGGCTTTTGAGATTGTCGAGTTTTCTCCCCTCTGTTGTCTTCGCCAAAGAACGTTCTTCGAGTTGCTTTTTCATCGACTCGACCTCCTTGTCCGCCTCGTCCCTTTGCTGCTCGTGATGTTTAGCCATGTCCTCCTTGACCGGTATCGTAGCGGCAAAATCGGTGAGTCTCCTCTCTGATGCCTCGATATCTCGTCTGAGCTGCACCTGCACTGGATCCTCGACATCGGTGTCCTCCTTCTCCCTTGCGTCGATCCGGACTTGCCATTCGGCAGATTCCTTCTTCTTCTGGTCAATGTCCCCTTGAGTGTCTCGAATAATATCCTATGCCATCAGCATGCATATGCATGTTCAAACTCACCATCTGCCCTCGCAACGCCTCTCTCGCCTGCTTGAGCAGCTTCGTTGCCTTTGCCCTGTTCGCTTCAATTGGCGCTCGAGATTGGTCGAAATTCCTCAGCTCGGTTTCCAGCTCCGCTATCTCGACGTTGGTCGGCTCTGCACTGGCCTACGGTATCAGCGCGGTGCCGAAGATGCGAGCTCACCTGGGCAGTCTCGAGCTCTTTCGCAATGTCCTCTTCCTTTTCTACCGCTCTGTCGACCTTGTTCTGAATGTCTGCACATGCCTGAGATCAGCACCGCCTCGAGCATCAACGTACCTTCTCCTTGTCAATCACATAACTCCAAGCCAGCTCATGCGTCAGAGTCTCCCTATTCGCCGCCATCTCTGCAACCTTCTTCGACCTTTCCGCCTTTTGCCTCGCCGCATCCGCCTCTAGACCCATCTTGGTCAATCCTTCCTGACTCTGTTCGATCAATGCATCAAGTATCGCTTGGTTTCCGCCAACCTTCTCGTATTGGTCGGTGAGACCTTTGAGGCCAGTACCATGAAGGAAAAACTGCACTATCAGCCATAATGAGCGCTTGGGATAGCTTACATTGTAGAGAGTTCTAGGTTCTGCGTTTTGGAGGAATGTCCGGGCGGCATCTTGGGTGAGAACGGTGAGAGGCGAGTCGATTGTGATGTTAAAGTGCTCCATCATGTGGTCCAGCTCCTCCTTCTTGTGCGCATGGATCTTCCCATCCCTCGTCGATCTGAATTTGTAGGCCGAACCGCCGGTGAGGGAGAGATGTCGTTCGATGATGATATTGGGATCGTAAGTTTCCGGTTTGAACGCTTGGTGGCCCGTGTTGTTCATTGTCACGATGATGATTGCTTTGCTGAGAGTCAGCGTCGTTCATAGCTTTGCAGACTCACTCGCAACCCTTTCGGATCAGGTCCTTCAATCCACTTCCTCGACCGGTGATGGCGGCCTTCCCTCCCAAAGCGATAGTGATAGCAGTTAACACGGCCGACTTGCCACCTATATCATCAGCATCTAAGTCTAACGGTATGACTCACTTCCATTGTGGCCGACGAGAAAGTTGAGTCGGCTGCAGAAATCGATAGTCAGGTTTTTATGGTTCATAAAGTTAATGAGCGTAACCGTCTTGATCACTCCAGCATCCGAGTCTTGCTACCTCGTCAGCGTGGTGCCATTAATGCCCACTCACCCCAAAGTTATCGGCTCGGGCAGCTTTGATGGCCTGAGCTCGTTGTAGAGCCGCTACATTCGCAGCATCGTCCGGGAACTCGAGCCTCCTCCTTCTCCTATTCGCCTCGTCCTCGCTATCTCCCTCGTCGCTGGCCACGTCGTCCTCTATCTCCCCCATGACTAAATCACCTCTGATCTCTTCATCATCAACATCATCGGGAGAAAGCTGTCGACCTTCTATTCTTTCTATTTTGACGCGCTTCATCTGAGAAAAGCCGAGTCAGCTTTCCATCAACCCTTCAAGAAAGAAGAGAAAGGCTCACCGATTCTCTTCGTGAGACCTCCACATCGTCATCATCCGAGACGTCCTCTCGAGACCGTCTCCTGCTCGTCGTAGTGACCATCAGAATATGGCGGCGAGCTCGTATTGTCGGTAGTCATACACGGAGGGAAGAAGATGGAGAAGGTACCAAGATCAAAAGTCAAAGCGACGCGTCGAGATTATCCCGCATGAGGGAGCCAGAATCTCTAATTCTCCCGAACCGTTTTGTAATGAGAATTACAAGATTGCATTTTGATTACAAAACCCCCCTTTCCCCCTCGACAACAACAAAAGGCTTTCCGTTGCCAACGAGCCCCCCGACCGCGTTTCAATGTATTATTCTCCTTTTGTCGATCAAACACCCAGGTATCCTCTTCGATCATCATTACAGACTGTAGGCTGTACAACAATGCAGCTCTCAACATACCTCAGACGCGCTTTGTCGACCAGCGAATAGCTTTGACGACCCGATCGCACATATACCTCGACAGGAGATCCCATCAGCCAAGGCTTCTTTGTTTGCTCAAACTCACCCCCTTCATCGCGAGCCCATCGTCCCCCTCGCAAACCATGGATATATTGATTCGCCTCCAATGATGTACAGCTGTTCTTCGACTTTCACCCACGCTCCATCAAACCGCATACCTCTCGTTCGCAGGTCGACCACTATTTCCATCTCTACCTACCGATATAGTGCATTTACAATATGCCAGCTACTACTGAATCCGCCCTCAAACCGTTCTTACCGAAACGACCGTCTGGACCGGTTTTCATCGCCCTCAACGTCCTACGTGTCCTAAGCATCGTCTCTCTCCTGCTCGTACTATCGGCAAACATTGTCACTATGGCAAGGTGAGTACCCCCTTTCGAGAGGAAACCGACGGTAGCTCACCAAATAGCGATATCAAGGCTATCAAGGCGTCCCATGTGGAGGAAGAAGATGTGGATTGCGATTATGTCGAATTTTCCACTGTTCCAGATCAGACTGGAGGAGCGTTCTGGTCTATTCTGAACAGATTCTTCATCGGTGAGTCGAGCGTCGAGCCTGTTGCTCCGGGAAGGCGTCGAGTCGAGCTAGCTGACGAGATAGTGTTCGAAGGCCTCTTGCTCACCTTGTCTGAAATTGGCGTGCCCAAGAAGCTTTTCGAGCAATTCATCCCTATCCTCGGACCTGCACATGGGCTAGGAGGACTGGGCTGCTTCGAAGCTCTGTAAATCCAACGCTATATTTTTCCTTCTTGGCAGAGCTGATCATACAGAATCGGCGCTCAAGTCTTGTCCCATTATTGCGAGCTGTTCCCTCAGGTCACGAGCTGGCTCTTATTCATCGTTGGGTGCTTCAACATCCTCGTCGTGAGTACTCGACATGGTTCTGGTAAATGCTAATATACAGGGAATATTCCTTCGAAGCGGAGCCAAGGAGAAACGTCTGATCTTCTCCTGGGAGAACGCCTCCTCCCTGTAAGTCGTCATCTCCTGCTGGTTCGGCTCTAGCTGACCAGACAGTACTCCTCAGACTCGAATGGCAGCTACAGCATGGGATATGGTCACTGAGAAGCGCGACCGATCGCCCGCTCCGGCCGCTGCTCCCGCTCCGCTGTCTCGACATCAGAGCCAGCACTCTGAATCTCCCCTCTTGCCCGGCAATTCGACTGCTCCTGGTGCTCGGTTTGGCGGGTTCGGTTTTGGCAGGCAGGGTGAGAAGGCTGCCGCAGACAAGGGCTTCAAGATCTCGAGACCGCTCGAAAGTCTGCCTCGTGAGTACTGGTTGGAATCGACAGGGGGGAGGCGGTCGAAGCTGACCCTTAGGATACGCCATCTAGACGTTGTGGGCGCACATTTACTCTCGTGATGAATCAAGACCTTTCTCCTCGTATCTAGCCATCGTAGTCTGTTCCTCATATCTTTGCATGCACCCTTATACCCCTCATGCCAGAGGAGAAGGTCCCCATCGTTGAGAGCCAGAGTAGACTTGTTTTTGCCACCTCGGCCGATTTGGCTCGGTTAGAAGCCAGTCGTCAGCATCATTCTCGAAATCGATGATATCGATGAGCAATCGTCAATAGACAAGACATTATTCATCTTATCACTCGACTTGACACTTTGCGAGCTATACAACTACCGCACGGATCGATTGGGCTTACTTGAGCTGAGCTGAACGGTCTCTCGCCTCCCTAAACGACAGCAAATTCCCATCCAAGACGAACTTGCATGTTGCCCCTCCGATCGTCCCCTGCTCTACGCAGGAGTAGTGGTCGAGTGACCCCTCTTCTCTCTCGTCTATCCGCCTCTCGATCAGCCAGCACGATATCCTATCGAACACCTCTCTCCCTTGGCGAGTCAACACACCTTTCAGGACCGATATACAGCAAACGATCGATACATCTGAGCACATCTTTGCTCAAAGATAAACGATGGCTCAATTCGACCGACGAGGAGAAGGCGGCGCAGAAGGCTGAAGAGGAGGAACAAGGAGAGGAGAGCGAATCGACACAGAAGGTGAAGGAGAAAGAGCAGGAGAAAGAGGATGTGGAGGAGGAGAAGCAAGTCGATGCGCCCGAATCGTCTAAAACGGCCCAGAATCGAGCTGCCAAAGCTGCCAAAGAGGCCGAGTCAAAGACCCCTGCAACAGAATCCACCTCCTCCAAATCCAGCTCGACCGTCGAAACTTCATCCTATACACCCCTCGATGGTTCTGTCCCACCTTCAACCGGCAAGGAGATTGCCAAAGTCAACATTCCCGATGTCTTCCCGCAAGTGTTGGCCCTTCCAATCACTCTACGACCTCTCTTCCCCACTTTTTACAAAGCGGTCACGATCACCCATCCTCCCGTCATCAAAGCCATCCGAGAGTTGCTCGCGCATGGTCAACCTTACATTGGCGCTTTCCTCTTCAAAGACTCGGAATCGGATGCCGATGTGATCACCTCGCTCGATCAGATCCACCCCGTTGGAGTCTTTGCGCAGATCACGAGTACCTTTGAACCGCCAGAGAAGAAGACTGGGAAGGACGGAAAGCCAGATGCGACGGAACCAAAGGCTTTGACGATCGTGCTATACCCCCATAGAAGGATTAGGATCGACGAGCTGGTGACGAGTGGAAGTGGAGCTGAATCAGTACCCCTCGCGAGGGTGGTGGAAGAGGTGCAAAAGGAGCAGACGGACGACGAGGGAGAAGTGTCGAGCTTTGAGAGGGATGTACCGAGCGTCGACTCTGTACGAGAGGAATTGGGTACCGCTCCTAGCGAGAGGAAAGAGGATGGTGAGTGTGAATCCTCCGGTATAGGAGATTCCGCTAACTCTTTAGTTGAGGAACCGCCGAAGAAGATGTACTCGCAGATCGGATTCTTGCACAACCTCATGCCTGACATATCCATCACCAACGTCTCCAACTTCAAGGTCGAGCCATATCGAAAGGATACGCAGATGATCCGAGCTTTGATGGCGGAATTGATCTCGTCGTTCAAGGATTTGGCCCAGCTGGCACCGATCTTCCGTGACCAAAGTACGTTGGTCAGCTATTGCTCTAGCTAACATCAGTTGCAAGTTTCACAATGGCCCACAGCACGACCAACGTTTTTGACGACCCGGAACGACTGGCCGATTTCGCCGCTGCCGTGTCGACTGGAGAGGCGTCCGACTTGCAGAACCTGCTCGAGAGTACTTCGATCGAGGATCGACTCCAGAAAGCCCTCACGATCTTGAAGAAGGAATTGATCAATGCTCAACTTCAGCAAAAGATCAGTCGAGATGTGGAGAGCAAGATTCAGAAGCGACAAAGGGAGTACTACCTTATGGAGCAACTGAAGGGGATCAAGCGGGAGTTGGGCATGGAGAGTGACGGGAAGGACAAGCTGGTGGAGAAGTTCAAGGAGAAGGCGGCAAAGCTGGCTATGCCAGAAGGGACGAGGAAGGTTTTCGATGAGGAGCTGAGCAAGCTTGTTGGACTAGAGCAGGTCTCGAGCGAGTTTGCGTTAGTCAAAAGGTCACCTCGGTCGTCAAAAGCTGACGTATAGGGTGACGAGGAATTATCTCGACTGGCTGACAGCTGTCCCTTGGGGTGTGCACTCGCCGGAGAACTTCAACATCCCCCATGCTCGAGGCGTCTTGGACGACGACCACTATGGATTGAAGGACGTCAAAGATCGGATCTTGGAGTTTTTGGCTGTCGGGAAGCTACGAGGGAGCGTCGAGGGAAAGATCATCTGCCTGAGTGGACCGCCTGGAGTGGGAAAGACGTCTATCGGAAAGAGTATCGCTCGAGCGTTGGGTCGACAGTTTTACCGATTCTCGGTCGGTGGACTGAACGATGTCGCCGAGATCAAGGGTCACCGAAGGACCTACATTGGGTATGTCGCTCGTCTTCACTTGTCAAGCCATGTGCTGATAATCCAGTGCTATGCCAGGTAAAGCGGTTCAGGCATTGAAGAAGGTTCAGACGGAGAACCCCTTGATCCTGATCGATGAAATTGACAAGATCGGAGCTGGAAGGATGAACGGAGGAGATCCTCAGGGAGCGATCTTGGAGATGCTGGACCCCGAGCAGAACGGATCTTTCCTCGACCACTAGTGAGCTTCTTTCAACCTGTGCAATGAATAGCAGCTGACGTAGCAGCTTGGACGTCCCCATCGACCTCTCCCGGGTCTTGTTCGTTTGCACCGCCAACGTCCTCCACACTATCCCTCGACCTCTGCTTGATCGACTCGAAGTCATCGAGCTCAGCGGTTACGTGGCAGCGGAGAAGAAGGCTATCGCCGAGCGATTTTTGGGTCCGGCAGCTCGAGAACAGTCTGGTCTGAAGGATGTCGATGTCGATATCTCGCCCGAGGCCGTCGACACAATTATCAGGTGGTATGCTCGAGAAAGCGGAGTTCGAAACCTCAAAAAGCTCATCGAGAAGGTCTACCGAAAGGCTGCGTTCAAAATTGTGCAGGATCTAGGGGAGGAGGCTTTCCCGGAACCGCCAAAACTCGTGGCGGAGGAGATTGTCAAGACTATCGAGTCGCAGGAGCCGGATGTGAAGCCTGCGTCAGAGAGGTCAGAGGGAGAGCCTAATCCGGCAAAGGAAGGCAAGGTGGAGGAGAAGCCTGTGACTACGGCTCAGAGGGCGCCGATCAAGGTGCCGGACACGGTTCATATCAGGGTGACACCGGAGAACCTGCGAGATTATGTTGGAGCGTGAGTGGATCATCGAACTCGAAATTTTCGCAGCTGACAAAAAAGGCCATACTTCCAGACTGACAGGATTTGGTCTTCACCTCCACCAGCGGGTGTCAGTCATGGGCTTGCAGCATCTGGCGAAGGTCAAGGGACAGTCTTGCCCATCGAGGTCTCGGTATGTCATATTGTGGTTTGAGGTGATTTACGGCTAATCGCCAGTCTATGCCTGGCAAGGGCAATCTGCAATTGACTGGTAAACTCGGCGAGGTGATTCGAGAGTCGGCTCAATTGGCGGTCAGCTGGGTCAAGTCAAACGCTTTCGCTTTGGGCATCACCAAGTCGGATGCCGATACGATACTCTCCGACCGGGATATACATCTACACATGTGAGTGCAGGTGGACCACCACCTTTTCTGGGTCGAAGTGGGCTGATGTTCCAGGCCCGAGGGAGCTATCGGCAAGGATGGACCTAGTGCCGGAACTGCGCTTGTTGTCGCTCTGGTTTCGCTTTTGACGAAGACCAGGGTGGATTGGGATATCGCCATGACTGGAGAGATCTCGCTCCTGGGTCAGGTGTTGCGGGTGGGAGGCTTGAAGGAGAAGACGTCAGTTTTTTTACTACACGTAGACATGACTTAGCTGACGACCAGACTGGCAGCACACAGAACAGGTATCAAAAGTGAGTCGGGTAGAACAGCTGTAGGGGCATGGACTGATAGCAGAACTCATTGTACCCCTTGGGTGCCGAGCAGAGATCGAGGAGAATGTGCCAGATTCGGTCAAGGAGGGTATCGAATTTGTCTATGTCGATTCGGTCCGACAAGTCTTGCACGAGGTGTTCAAGGGAGAAGAGATTGCCGAGAGGTGGAAGGAGACCTTGCCAGCGGACAAGGAGCCAGAGAGGATCTTGCCCAACCAAGCGTCGACTTGAGCAGCTGGTGTAGACTAGAACGAAGGAGGAAAGGTATGAAGCAGCCCGGTTGCATCTCCCCATATAGTACATTTTCGCATCGCTTTGTCTCATTCAGAGTATCAATGCATTGTCACACTTCAGATACAACTCCCAAATCTATGATTCAAGAACAGCTGCGCTATTACCGCCTCGCCATGAGCTTGTCGATGTGTTCTCGCACAGACTCTTCCCATTCTTCCCATAGTACCGATGCGAACCAATTGTCCCTCGCCATACACCCCTCGAACATGTCTCCCTTTCGCCCAGCTACCCCATGAGCCTCGTTCTTCCCATAAATGACGACAAGCCAGTGCATGCACTCACGTCGGATACCTTCCTTGCCAGGCGGTAGAATCCATTGCGCTCTCAAAACCCCTTCAGGCGTAAATCCCAGCCTCTTTGCCGCACTCTGCGAAGCCGTATTCAGCGTCGTCGTCGTCCACTGACACCGTCTCATCCCCAGACCTCCCTGTTCCGGCATGTCGAGGATCCGATGCATGACCAATCCTGCGGTATGCGTCAAGACGTGCGTCCGTTGGAATTGGGGGAGGATGACAATGTAGCCTGGTTCGATGGTGAGGTGGACGATGGAAGTCGCGATCAGGCCTATCATGCCGGCGAAAGTGTATTCGTCGGGAGACACAGGAGGGGCAGATGAGTCGGTAGGACC
>JALPCD010000117.1:0-23731 GCA_026538415.1 Cryptococcus sp. GC_Crypt_1
GCGGCGTTTTGAACAACAGGTCGGTTGATGAAAGCGGGTTTGACGGTATTCGGGGTATCCTGAGCAGGTCGACCTTGGACAGCGGCTGGGGCGGATGGAGTGTAAGGAGCAGTAGGCGGTGCTGGAGCGGGAGTCGTTCGATGCGCAAAGTTCAGACCTAGCCGTTAGCTACACTCCATTATTGAGCAGACCTCTATGCTCACCTGCACTTCGAGTCTCGACAGAAACTCGACTGCCAGATATAGCCAGGGTGAGGTGACCTCCAGCAGCATCGCTGGGTTTTAGCACGAAGTTACCTCTCGGGTAGAAGGAAACTCACGTCAGAACCCAATTCCAGATATTCATCCATCTGTCGTCCTGCTTGTCCGGCACATTGGTGACCACCGTCAACGCCTTCTTCAACAAAGACTGTTGCTCCTCGCTACTTGGTCAGTTCAGCCCCGGACATAGACGTAGATGCTCACTTGAGACTAGCATCGACCTTCTCCTTGACCGAGTTGTAGATCTCCATGAATCCCTTCTGTCCATTCACCAGCGTTCCTCGATAGCTCTCAAAATCGGCGTGAGAGGTGAAGGCGTTGAAAGAAGCAGAGTATCGGACTGTCATCAGCTTACGATCATTGTAAGATGGAGTCACACGCACAATGCAGTCCGCCCGAAATGGTAAGATCTGCCTTGATAGCGTTTGCCAATAGACCAAGAAGACCATGTCGAGGCACAGGTGCAGCCGAAATGAACAGCCTCGTCTCTGATTCATCGAAGGACTGCATCATGTCAGCAACTGCATTGCGATGAAGCTCCACAGGACTCACTCGTTGAGCTGTATCCACCAGCTCGCCCAGCTGCAGAGCAGTGACCCACATTGTTCCCCTTGCTCCAGCGATAGAAGCCTTTCCTTCCCCTATGAAATCAGCAGATGACCCAGACAGCGTGCATTGGACAGACCATGATCAACTGCCTGTTAGCTTCGAATCGAATTCGATGAATAGAAAGCTCACAGAGCTTGTGGAAAGCCAATGCACCGCCCAGACCCAGCAACCTCAATTTCAACCCGCCGGTCTCGATCAACGCCGAAGACGCCTCGTCAATCACCGTCAAATTCGACACCTCGTACTCTCCCGTCCTGAACTTCTCCACGATATGCACATCCTCAATCAGACCGTAGACCGTGAAGACTGGAACGGGAAAGGTGATGGCGCCCGAGAGGAGGTGAGGGAATTGGGAGAGGGGGAAATGAATGGAAGAGTTGTTGAGCTCGTGAATGAGTTGGTCTTTCGGCTTTTCGGGTGTCGCAGAGAGGAGCTGAGTTCGAGTAGCTGGAGCGATGAGGGGAGAGTATTGGACGAGATGCCGGAGTATACTGCATCTCAGTCAAAGCTCAAAGGAGGGAAGGAGGGAGGGACGGAAGGAAACAGCGATATCGCAGTAGGATGATCGCGTGAGTTGGAATATCGGATGTGAGACCAGTAGCAGGAGAGAAGGAGGAAAGAGAGAGGACAGGGAAGCTTACGGGTCATTCATTCGAGGCAAAGACTCTGCATCGAGGAAGCCAAAGTCACCAGTGTGGATGACGGCAGTCGC
This sequence comes from Cryptococcus sp. GC_Crypt_1, assembly GCA_026538415.1. NCBI lineage: Eukaryota > Fungi > Basidiomycota > Tremellomycetes > Tremellales > Cryptococcaceae > Cryptococcus > Cryptococcus sp. GC_Crypt_1. The sequence goes on from JALPCD010000117.1 coordinate 1,582, forward strand.
ATCGTGCTCTCTGATCAATTTGTTGAGCTCATGGACTTCTCATCAGCTTCTTCCTTCCGCACCACCACCACCTCGAGATCCTCTCTCCTTCTCACAGTTGAATATGGTATATAGGTGAACTACTCACAGTCGCCTCGGATATCGGCAATACAGAGGATTCTTCCCGTTTTTCCAGCCAGGACGATTCGAGGGGGAGAAGCAGCGACCGATTGAGCCCTTTCCGTCTGAGGAGGGGAGAGAAGACCGTTGATCGCGGTAGCCATGGTTGTTGGTATCGTCTATATGATTTCTTTTGGTGATCTAGGAGGGGGTATAGAGCGTGTGGGAGCGGTCGATGATGAGGTATAGCGAGGTGGAATGGTCGAGAGTTGAGAGAAGAGAACAGAGAGTCGAGGTGGATGGGATGGGTTGAGCGGGCAACACCGCATCAAAAAATGATGACGTAAGCAGCTACTCTACCTTCCAACCACGACCAGTTGGTCCTTCTCGACGGTATCTCTGGGTCAGGTAGAGCAGCTTCGACGTATACATCATGCCCAAGAGCAAGATCAAAAGGTACAAAGTAGTATCACCTCTACTTTACACTCTCGCTGGGCCGCCATACGACCAACTCCCGTCTCCACCACCTCGACCTCTTCTTCGACCGCCACTTGCTCCAGAGGAGGGCCGGCAGTCGAATTTCCGAAAGGTCCTGTCGAGGCTTAACCTCTGCGCTCGGGAGAAGGACATCTCTAGGTCGACTACATTGGTAAACACGGTCTCGGGGAACGCTACGCCGTCGATAGCATCCATGCGGTCGCTGCAAGGGCTCAAGCGATGGACCTCTCGAGGCGGTTATCTGGATCGAGCCTCCCAACCTCTGCCAAACGACTTGGTCCTTCGAAATTGTCCACCTTATCTCTACAGTAGCACCTCTCCATCGCCTTCAATCGAAGTCATCTCGCTCTCGACTCCACCGCGACCATCGACCGAGATGGACGAGGCGGAGGAAGAGTGGAAGAAGGGCGCGGAGGGGTTGGGCGAAGATGCGAGGAGGTCCTTGGAAGGAGCACGATGTATCATGATCTTCGACCCTTTCACCGGTTTTACGCGTAGGTGTTCCACCCCCTGCCCCAGCTTGCACAGTCCGCTGACGAGCAGCAACCTTCCCCCCTGACGACAAAGACGTCTACGACGATAATCCGCCTTACTTCCCACCGTCACTGTATCCCACGCAAGGGGTCCACCGAACTGATCACCGAATCGCCATGCCGATCCTCTCTCCATCTCGTCTCCCAGCCACCACACCTCTCCGACGCCGAGTCACTCCTTCCAAGACGCGGCAGATGCTGGACCGACCTCGACCGATCAAACGACGATTCCAACCAGAGACGCCCAGTTTGGACACTTCTCTCGACTGGCGAGACCGCCCTCTGCCTCCGCTACCTCCGTTGCTTCCCTCTCGACCTCCTCCTTCGCCCCTCTCACCTTCTCATCCTCGGTACCATTCGCGTCAGCTCACCCGTGCGCTCGCCTACGAGCAGCGTTCCGCCTTTCCGCACACTGGTCACTGGCACCATCGAGCAATCTCCCAGCCTTTCTCGGAACTTCCTTCCTGCCCCAGTGACAGAAACCACCACCAAGCCAAAAGCCGACGTATAGTCAGCGACACCTCAACAGACCACGTCCTCACCCCTCGCCTCGATATGCTCTACCGAGCCGAATTCGAGCCGTATTCCATTCCCCTTAGACGATAGACAGACCGATAGAGCGGTAGACGACCTCAAACGAACATACCCAACATGATGATACCCAAAGTTGTACCTGTAGTCACGACTATGCATGAGTGTCTTGTCCTATCGATCCGGATATCGATGTGAGCGAGAAAATACTACTCATACAAGGGATGACCTCTTCCCTGTCAAGTCCTTTGGTACGCTCTTCCTCCAACCAGCTTGGCCGGGGAAATATGTTGATATCCGCTTCGAGACCGTCAGACCCATGAGGATGAGACGGGATCTCGTATGGCGTAATTTTGGTAGGTGTAGTTGATCAGCGGAGGTGGGAGGTGTTTCGACAAAGGGTTGCATATCCTAGGCGACTTCGGTGAGATAGTTGACGAGTTGAGCGATGACGACCTTCTGCAGCGGTACATCCGCTCCTTCCTCTTCTTCCGCCTCGTCGCCTATATTCCTCGCAAAGTCTATAAGCGTCAGCGGCAGCTCACTCCTCATATGATTGGAACTCACCTTCTAGAACCGCCACGACGCTGTGTAGCGATTGGTCTTTTCGACCCAACATCGTTTTAGCATGCGATAGTGCCTAGGAGGTCAGGTCGTTGCCTCACACAGCAAGCAAGGGTACTCACTCCGTCATCCTCCATACAAATCCACCCCAGCACATAATCCGCATTCTGCAATGCAGACAGCCCAGCCTCTGCCCTCCTCAAATACCACTCCCCCTCGTACTCTTCCACATCCTCCCCATTCGCCTGCATGACTTTCCTCTCCCTCTCTATATCCTTCTCCACTGGCCTCAACCTGCTCTCTGCCACTTCCCGCATCTCCAACAACCGCTCGACCTTTTCGTAATCGCTTTCGACGAATTTGGCGATCAAGCGTATCCGAGCGGGCGTTTCCGAAGCGAGGTTGGTGAAGAGCGATACGAGGATACCGAGGAGGTGTTCCTCGTCTTCAAAGGAAGAGGATGCGTTGAGTTTCTTCTTCTTCCCTTCGCCCTGGCTCATTAGCAAAGGACAAGCAAGGGGGAAAGCAGACATACCTTGCCCATGAAGGCGGAGAAGAACGTCTTGAGACCGAGCACCTCGACAAAGCGTTCGCAGTTCTGCGAACCATCCTCCGTCTGCAGAGCATAGTCCAACACCTTGATCGACCTCGTGCGAGCAAGGAGCTTCTCCCTGAACGTCAGCCGACTATGTGGGGTTGCTGTGGTGGAATGGCTGGGCTCACTTCATCATGATGATCATCAACTCAACTCCCTCCGCCTCCAAGAACAGCTGCTTCATCTCCGGCTCCGCTAAGATGGTACACAAACAGTTGAACATATCTTCCATAAATTCCACCTCTTCCCCATCCGACGGGTCTTTCTTCCTGTATTGCTGTAATCGTGAGCTATTGGAAGCGGAAATAGGCAGAGCAGCTCACCGACAACGATTTGAGGACAACGTCCATCCCATCCAGCTCTGCCAGCTTGAGCACATTCTCCCTGCTCTGCTGCAGTATGATCGCCAAAATCTGCGAAGCGTATTGCTTGTTACTGTCGAACTCCTTCTTGTCGATCCGTTTCAAGAGCCAAGGTAGGAGAGTCGTTTCGGACACGACCTGATCTGCGAGTGGTGGGATGAAAGAAAGGAGGTTCTCGAACACGCCGAGGATGTTGTGTACGCCCGTCGAATCTGATTCTTCCGATTCGTCCAGCCTGGACAAGTTGGAAACCAGCAAATCCAATATCGAGTTGTTCAACTGCACGTCAGCTCAGCCTCATCAAGAGTCCGTATACTGACCAGCTCGTCGATAAATTCCGCCAGTGCCATCCTCGTCTGAGCAGCTTTGGCAGCATCTTCCGGATCTTCCTCCTCATCCACCTCGTCACCTCCTGCTCCTACATCCTCATCTGTCAACTCTTGGATGATCTCCACAACTCCAATGGCGATATCTGTATTCTCATGCGACAACAACGAGGCGAGCAGAGCTGCGGACCCGGATTTGACGATTTCGGGGTAGAACAGACCAGGATTTTGAGTTAGGGGGAGGAATTGCTTGAGCGCGCCGTCCAGGTCCGACTCGGACTCTATGAATCTGAATGTCAGCTCAGTGGTCACATTTCGACGATGGCGAGAAGGCTCACTTTGATGGATCGTCTGGGTATTTGCCTCGTTGCTCGGCGTTTTTGGCTACCATCCTCTCAAAGCGACCAAGTTGACGTCGAAGAGCAGGTAATGTCAATGTCGCAGACTACAAAGTCAGCTCAATGACGAAAATAATGAAGTTGACTTACCTCCTCCTCGTCTCCTGCTTGGTCGAAGATATCCAGGATTTGCTATACCATCAGCTCGAACCATCAAAGAAAAGAAAGGACGTACATTCTGCTCAGTGTTCAGTCCACCGCCGAAGAATCGTCCCTCATCGTCATCCGGCTCCCCATCTTCATCCTCATCGTCTGCTATAAGCTTGGATCCCGATCAAGAGACCGACATCTCACCTTGAACTTGAGCATAACGAGCCTCTTCCTCCTCCTCTGACACTCTTGTTGCTCTTTCTTTTCCCTTCCCATTGCCGTTTGACCTAGGCGCTGAGTCTTCTTCCTCCGACTCCATGGTCACCTTGTACTTCTTCAGTGTCTCTAGACCATCAGGGTCTGTTATAACATGTTGCGAACAACACAGGTGTCATAGGAAGAAGTCAACGGAGAGAGGCGTACCGGGTGTAGGGGCATCTGGCATCCTCCTCTTCTGTCCCGCCGAAGCTGGCAGCGAAGGCAGCTTGAACATTTTGTCGATATCCATCTTGCGCAACTTGCTCGCAGGCGTATAATATTCGAGTCGAAGAGCTTGCAAACAGGTGGACTGGTCGAGGTATCGTCGACGAACAGATGGTATAGGGTGTAATGGAATGTTGAAATGTTGAAATTGACCTTTCTGACGCAACTGGGACGTCTATCGTTTGTTGTCGTTCGTCCTTCCACCTCTATCCTCATCACGGACCACACTCCACTGAGCTCTCATTCCATTGTCTACCTCTACGAAACCGATGATATAGCAAAGCATGGCTCCTGTCCTTTCGCCTCTTTCTCACCCAGCGGGAAACGGCACATCGACCTCCGACTCAACTTTGGAGCTCCTTAATCCGCTCATCAGCAATGGCACGGCCGACCTCTCCGTAGAAAAGGCTCAGGCGATACGGCAGAAGCTGGAGACTGCTATCACCAATAACAAAGTGAGCCAGTCAGTAGATCTAATTCGTTGAGCTGGGCTTACCAGACAGAAACGCGGGCATGATCTGCTCTTGGACAACTTCCCTACCGTGTCTTCGCATATCCGCCTCGCCTCTTCCCTCAGTACAGACTTCTCAAAGCTACAAGATACGCTAGAAGGCATCGAGACTATGATAGACCCGTCCGACTCCGAGGTGAGCTATGTGTTGCACATCACCCGATGGGACAGAGCTGACTTTCAGACATCCTTCTTACCGCCCGTCTTGGACCTCCTCGACCGACACTTCTCGGCTGTTCATAACAAAGCTCGAGCGGAAGCTCATGTGAGAGCGCTGACAGGGCTCTCAGTTCGGACGGAGAGGGTACGGAAACTGGAAGATGCGATATGGGCAGGAAGAGGAGCAGACGAGTGGGTCATCAAGGACCTAACGACGTCAGAGGGTGCAGGCGGAGGAGTGGACATTCTGAGGGATACAAAGTCTTATCGACCTTCACAGGTGAGCTTTGAGTCACGTAGCTTGGAATGCTGTAGCTAATGATGCAGGACAGGATAAGGCTTTTCAAATCGATGGTTTCGGAGCAGGTTGGAGATGCGTTCAACAAGGCTATTTCGTTCGATACCAAGGGGGACAAGGCGGATAGAATCAGCGTACAATCGAGGACAACCCTGCAACAGCCCAAGAGTGAGCTAGCCCTTTCAGTTACAAGTTGGCCAAAAGCTCATGAGTAGTCTCCCGGCCTGCTCAAGCTGGAAGTCCCGCTCGGCCCTCTGTGCCTCCTCCATACTCTCTGGCGCAAGTCTACTCCACCCTTTCGGCACTCGGCACGCTATCATCCACTCTCGCCAATCTACGCACGAAGCTACTACGGGATGTGCTGCCCCTCCTCGTAGGCGGAGAGTGTCGGGTCGGCCTGAACACATCCGACCTCGTCTCGACTCTTCAGCTCGAGCAGGCGGACAATCAGCGACCCTCCGACATCCTTCACAGCATCTCAACCCTGCTTTCTTTCGTCAACACCACCGTTCTCCCACCTACATCTTCTCCTCTTCCCGAAAGGGAAAGCTTCCTGGCCGAAATACAGTCTTCGATCCTGCGCTCAGTGCTTGACTCGGTTCTCATTGCATCTATGCCTTCATCCCTCTCCGCCATTCTCTCTTGGCTCGACCTGGTCCACTCTGCGCTCGATATCGAGGAGACATACTCGACGGAAACGCAGACAGCGGTGATCAAGCCGTTCTTTGAGACGCAGGCCGGGGAGACTTGGGCGACTCAGCGCAGAAGAAGAGTAGCGGAGGATGTCAGAAAGCTCATTTTGGCCGGATGGGGCGGCTGGGAAGCTAGAGAAGCAGAGAGGGAGAAGGAAGTGGTCATGGTGGTCGAGGTGGAGGTGGATGAGCCAGCTACAGAGGAGTCGATGGAACAGGCGAAAGATGATGGGTTCAGCTGGGGTTTCGACGACGAGAAGAAGGACGGAAGGGACGTTGCGAAGAAAGAAAAGGAGAAGGAGGCGGCCGGATCGAGCAAGGAGTCTGCTATCGATGTTGATGCCGATCAGTGGGGATTCGACGACGAGACGCCTCGACCGGAAGCTGGACCATCGTCACCGAAGAAAAGTCCCAAAACGTCGAACGGCAACAACTCGACAGAGGACGAGAGCATGGGAGATGGATGGGATTTCGAGGATCCCGTCGCGGGCTCTCCAACCTCCCCGCTCAAACCTGTCGCACCCGTCAAACCCGCTCGAGAGGCCAAGAGGCTGGGCAAGAAGGTGGCAAAGGCAAAGGCGGTGGAAGAGGACGATCCGTGGGGATCAGGAAGCGAGTCGTTTACATCTGCGCCGTCAATAACGCCTAGCGAAGCGCCTGACCCTGCTCAAGAAGATAGTTGGGGATGGGACGACCCGGTATCGACGCCTATGGCCGAGAAGAAGGGGCCAGTGGAGAGGGCGGAGAAGGTGAGGAGGAAAGTGTTGCAGGAGGAGAAGAGGACGACGCGAGAGACCTTCTTGGTCAGCAGGGCATGCGACAAGCTGGTTGATATGGCAGAACGGGTCCTACAAGAAGCTAAAGATCTGTCTTCCTCTTCGTGAGTGCTACGTCCGCGTCTTCGCTGACGTATAGACTACCTTCGCCATCTTTCATCGCCGCTGCGGATGTGTTGCTGCTCGCTGCGCAAGACGTCTTCGACATACATCGCTCCCTTCTCCCGTCGCATTTCGCTACTCAGCTCTCAAACGTCCCGACCCTCGCTATGCAGCTACACAACGATGCGCTTCACCTCGCCGGCCAGGTGGAAGTCTTGCAGCGAACGCATCCGTACTGGACAGCTGGGGACGAGGTCAAGAAGCGCCTACTCGCGTTGGCGGATCATGCCTTCGAAAGTCAGCTATCGGCTCAACGAGACGCCCTTATGGAGAGCATCGACGAGGCGGAGGGGTTTATCGTTACTACCGACATCGGTCTGAAACGAGCAGAGAGGTCGGTCAAGGGTGTGGTCCATACCATTGAGAGTCTGGCAAGGGTATTGAAGGTGAGTCGAAAATGTTGTATTTGGCCCTGACTGTAGGTCGTGCTTCCGACTACTACGTATCACATCGTCTTGGGGTACCTGCTGGACGAGGCGGTATCGAGGATTACGTCGGACATACTGGAGTTGCACGATATCACCGAGACCGAGTCGGAGAGGCTGAACGAGCTGCTCAAGCCTATTCGCTCGCTAGAGGAGGTTTTCGTCGTGGAGCCTGGAGTGGTGAGTCGACACGAAGACAAGTGTTGACTTGTAGCCTTCCAACATTGTCGCTCATGTGCCGCACTGGCTCAAGTTCTGCTACATCTCGGAGCTCTTGGTGAGTCTCTAAACCTTGAGGTGTTGCTGACCCTGTTAGCAAGCCAATCTTGTCGACATTCTCTACCTGTTCGATTCGGGCGCTTTGATCGACTTCAACACGTCAGAACTCGTCTCCCTGCTCCGAGCTCTCTTTGCGGATTCGGAGAAACGGGACAATGCAATAGAACGCATCGAGCGAAATGCGCCAACAGGTGCAAGTTGATCATCATATCTGCATCCGTACAATCTACTATCTTATGTACACGACAAACAAGATACTAGACATACTCGTGACTCCAACAACGCAAGATCCAAGCAATAGTCGTCACAACGTTCGTAAAAATCCAAGAAGTAATGATATTATAGTACACAAACGTAGGAGGCCAGCTCATATCCTGTTGACCTCTCGAGACAGCCTCCCCTTTGCCGTTTGCAAATCGACCCTTCGCAGTATCCTTCGACCGGGTGTCAACTCTTCATCTTCATCTTCCTCTGTCGTCCCAATCACACTCTCCATGCCTAGCTTGCTCCTCTCCATTGTCCGACGTGATCTCCCCGATGTCGTCATCCAATCTTCCTCCGTATGCGATCGCTTCGAGCTAGGGCTGAGAGTAGCAGATCGTTTGCTGGGCGTACCCGAGGCGGAAAAAGATAGCGGAGGGGGTATGTTCTCTTGATCCTCGTCAAACTGCGAAGCGTATGATCGACTCGAGCTGGCTGGCGAAGAGGGAATATGTGAAGCAGCATCAAGAGCAAGAGGCGGGTTGAGCGTATTGATCCTCCTCGAGTCGGGCGTAGCGAGTCCTCTAGATGCTTGACCATCTGAGTAGATTGCGAATCCGACATCATGCACGTCTTGTCCGTTCTCGATCGGCGTCGTGCCGAGTATTGGCGAGGTAGGGGTTGCTCTCGAAGATATAGGAGGCGACGGAGCGAGCGACCGAGATGGTATCGATTGGGGCGAAGGAGGCATCGCGCCGACTATTCCAAGGCTATCATCAGCATCTACCCATGAACCTCTTTCCTGCAACTCACGATTGTCCACTAGGTCCATCGATGAACAAACGCCTAGCTGGACTCCTCCCGACTCCCATCTCGTCCTTCTCCAGCAGCTCCTTGGCTTTCGGAGTGACATGCTTGATCCTAGATCGCTTGATCGTCTCGATCCCCTCTGCGTCGGTATACGACACCTTTCTACATTTCGGCGAATCGAGCGTCGAGGTGGAAGATGAGCCTAGAGAAGACGTCGAGGCGCTGGACGGTGCGTTGCGCTTGAGAGGGAGAGAGATGGGCGAGGGGAAAGGGTTTGTGCTGGTATACCGGGATATAGGGAGTGGAGCGAGGGGTTGACGAGGGCGGAGCGTTGGTCCGGATGTAGACATGTTGGTAGAGCTTTCTATCGTGTTTGTGGTTCTCCTCTGATGTTCTCGTCCTCTGTCTGGTCGTCCTTCGTTCGTGGTCGTAGGAACCGTACGTAGTAGCAAGACGGACGGTCGCAAGGTAGGTATAGTAGTGGATGGGATCGATGAATAACAATAACAAAGGGGGGCAGTCGGATGTCTCATGTGAGGGGGAGCAAGGGGAAGGGGCACGTTTTGCGCGTCGAGGTAGGATTTGATCCCGTCTTGTCTTGCCACCCACTCGTCATTTCCAGAGCAGCTGAATGTGGCACTTGACGAGGGACCTATTGGTTGTGCAACGTCCGGTGATAGTAAAGGCATGCATAGAGTTGGCATAGAGTTGGCATAGAGTAGCGGTGTGATGTGCAGGAGCACAGCAGGGCTCTGCAGCGCCTCGCCGTGCGTTCCAACGACGCAGTGTAATAAAAAAGAATAGCCAAGCGAGCGAGCGTTTCAACCACAATAAGCTCCCCCTCGACGAGCGACGAGCTTGCGAAGTGGTGCGAGCGCCTGCGCATCGATATTGGTGTCCTGCCTAGCCAAACGCGCAAGGAGAAGTGTCGCAAGCCACCATCCGTCCATCATCCGTCAATCGGAGCGGTACGCCTTCTTCCCGCTTCACACGCTCGTCCATCATCCCAACGTCCACCATCATCTCCTCGAACCGCTGCTTCGGCGCTGCACAGCGTCATCAGCGTCATCGATTACAAGGGCGATCCATCAAGCAGGAGATGCGTAATTCCTGCCGATGGTCTTGGTCGCAGAGACTCGAAGGGAGGATAGAGAGGGGGAGGAGTCGCCGGTAAGGTGATTGACGAATGGGTGGAAAGCGCACCCGGTCGGGAAGTGTAAAGCCAAATCGAGTCTAAGTGATCAGCGGGATCCACAGAGGTCCAAGGAAGATGATCAGCTCACCAGATTGACTTGAGCGGTAGCGCAGCAACCTCAACGTCTCTATCAGAAAGCCGCCAGCATCACATCCCCGCGTGCTGCCCCCCCATGATTCCTGCATCCCTCCGAAGCTACCTTATAAGCTTGAGAACGCACTCCTGTGACTGCTCCGCTCAAACCGCCGTCCCTGTCAACCATTGCCGGCAGTTGAGATCGTTTCATCTTGATCTACCGTCAGTGAATTTTCTTCGATCCAGTGTTCCGCTCTTCTGATCACGGCGTCCTCCGTCGCCTTTCTGATAAATCGTAGTGGTAGTCGACATTGGCGGGCGGAGGAGCGTATATGGAAGAACAAAGACGATGCGAGGTGTGCATAGAACGGTAAAGTGTGCGAAAGTGGGGAGTGATGGTCAAACGTCAAAAGTCGGTCGACGATATTTGCCCAATTTAATCCACCCAAGCCCACTCAAGAACAAAAGAGACCACCACCATTTCCACGACAAGACACTCCTGCATGCATCTCATCATCGCCCAACCCAGCTCTGCCATCGTTGCTTTACGCGAGCAGAACACACATATACCGCTGCTCGCCATTGTCTTTGAAATGTCCTCTCACCCGCGCGACGAACGTCGACTCGACACCTCTTCACCTCACACCTTGTCACCCCCTCTGGCACCCTCACACTATGCATGGACCGTCTCTATATGACCCATTTGGCCCTCTGCATGCATACCTACACGTGATCCAATCTAGTCTCACCTGTTGGCGTTTCAGGTGAAGATCTGCGTCGATCCATCGAAATACTCTACGTCGACAACACCTTTCTCCTCCATCCCTTCCAGCTTCGATCATTGACCAGCCATTCACCACGCAACACAAAGCATGCATATTAAGTATTCAATCGATAGCTACGAAGCAGGAGCATCGCCTTGCACCCTCAGATCGATGCTACCGATGCATGCAATAGGTCTTAACTCCCTCAAGGCAAAAACCTACTCCTTTGTCCTACCATAGACTTTTATAACCTCCAGGGGGTCCTAAAAACACCTCAGGACCTCCCAGACTTCGTCAGAATGTAGCCCGGAGCAATAAGAACCCACTGCGGGGGTCGAACCCGCGATCTTCGCATCGCGAGGCGATAGAAGTGCGACGCCGTACCACTTGGCCAAGCGGGCCTCAAAAACCTTTTTTTGGGCTCGCAAGCCAGAGGTATATATTGAAAACCCCCGCATGGGATGCCCTGATTCTAGGGACCCTGCGCTTTCGAACAAGCCCGGTCTCGCTCTTGTAGCTCACTCCGTTGTCGAGATATGACGATTTGAATTTTTGCATGCAAGAGAAGAGTAGAGGGGGTGGCGCAAGGCTTTTTTTTTCCTTACTCGCGTAATAATAAGGCATGCGTCGAGTCGAAATGTGCCTCGCTTCTGGCTCAGCAGCGGATCGACCTGCCTCTTCGAGCTATTTGCACTGGTTGCATCCTTTGGCTATGTACTCCCTCCGTCCAACTCCTCGAGATACTCTTTCCTCGCTATCCTTTCATCAGTATCAGGCGCAGACCTCGAATAGGGGGTCCACTTTGGCTCATCCTGGAACAGTCGCATAGCCGTGATGGTATCTTTCGAGTCGACGGTGAAGCGGTGATATATCCTGCGTCCGTTAGCTCTTTTTATTTGGGACACCAAGTGAAGAGGTTTAATTCACCCAGGAGGCAGAACAATGAGGTCTCCTGCTTCCAGTCCTATTCTTATCCACTTTTCGTTGTGCGGTGCTCGGTGGCCTCGAACGTCGAAGAAGCCAGATCCAGCGAGGATATATCGGATCTCCTCATCTTCGTGTAGGTGTCTTAGGTGTTAGCTGAGACCGGATGTCCAGGAAAGGCAGACTCACTCGTCGAAGAAAGACTTGATCTTGGTTTCGTATAGTTCTCCCAGCCCAGCCTTGGTCACCGTAATCTGGTCTCGCTATCTGTCAGCGCAAGTGAGGTGGTGGGGTTTGATAAAGGGGGAAGCGACACCGTTTCGTCACTCTTCATCCGAAGACCACTGTACAACCAGACTCAGCTGCCTCTTGCCTCATCCTTCGACCTCGGGGGCCGAGCCGGAAGACCACCAATGACCCAACGACACCGTTGCAAAGCAGTCGCCATCCGAAACCGAAAATAGAAGAGGCGATGGAGGAAGGCAGGAGCTCGGGGGAGGGAAAGGGTACGAAACAAGTGAAGCCAAGGGGGAGAAATGAGTAGACGTACGTTCTTGTATCCTCTCTCCTTTGCAAACACATCGATGCTCTTCTCCCAACTCCCCTCTTGATCAATCGGTATCTCCTTGTATATCACGCCAAGCTCTTCCAACGTCTCCCTCGATACGTCGACGCCTGAATGATGGTCTTCTCGTTGATCTCCTCTATTTCTCGTCAGCCAACCCGTTTATTTACCAAAAAGGAGGAGTGAGACGTACGGGATGTCGTCGTAGATGTAGGCTCGCATCTTGTAGCGGTCCGGATGAAAAGAGTGAAGTGTAGGAGATCGCTGAAAGTGCAGATATGCGTGAGAGTGTAACGGTCGGTGAGGTATAGAGATGCAAGATGGAGCAACGTTGTCGATGGGCAAATCTACGGGAAAAAAGTCATGGCGTCATCACTTGCACCGCTACTCATCTGGACATTGTTGTACAGTCACTCCTCGAGCATGGCCATGGTAGCTCTCGTACGGACGTGGTACAACTGCATAACATAGGTATGTGTATCTCTGAGATGGTCTCAACAACAGTCTTCATTTGCTTGGCCTCCTTTCGCCGGATGCCAATCCCTCTCATTTAGCCCATACAACGCTCTGCCTCCTACTCCTCCCCGTCACCCTACCGAGTATGCAATGCCAATCCTTCCGACTGACCTGACGACTCTCGATCTCCTATCACACCCACCACTACCGATATATCTACCTTGATCAGCTCACTGTCTCGGAACAAGCCAAATCATAAGCGAAATGACTGACCATCCTTCTTCCCTCCGACAAAGTCTATACCTTCTTCTATAGCTCTTACCATGAACGGTGTCGTAGCCGACGTCTGCTCTGAAATCTCCCTCGCTCGCTGACACAGGGCCTCGGAGACCTTTTGAGGCGAAAAGGGAGTCAAATCGTCTCCTCCTCCTGACGAGCCTGTCTCCTTCGAACCGGGTGGAGAGGTGAATTGGGCCAGCGTTTCCAGTATATCCTCGTCGAACTAACATCAGCCACCTTCCCACTGAAACGGTGCAGCTGCACTCACCAGGTTATCCATCAGCCCATCCGACCCAAGAACAACCACATCGCCTTTCCCTACACCCACATCGTATCGCTTGGCATCCTTCATTGGCTCATCCCTCGAATGCGTGCCGAGCTGCAATGGGAAATTGAACGCATGCTGCATCTCGTCCGTCCGGAAGATGATCTCGTTTGACCGAATCAGAAGCAGACAACAATCTCCCAGATTGGCGACAGACAGGGTCGAGTCGTGCAGACAAGCCAAGAGGCAAGTAGAAGAGCCATGTATACCCTAAAACTCCGTCAGCTTACCATTTTTCTCCAGGATTGAATCGTCAAACTCACCTCGTTGGCGAAACAAGCTAGACACTTTTCAAACCCCCTCTGCATAATTTCCACCGGATCCAACGCCTTCCTCTTCCCCTTTGCCCTTCCCGTGGCCCAACTATCCTTCCCACCCTTGGGATCCATTGCATTCTCCCATACCCTCTTGGACCAGTCGGTCCCCTTTTCCCCCTTTTCCACATCGGCGTAGACCCCTACGCCCTGGTCCCACATTCCCAACTCCAATTCGCAGTAATGCGTCAAGAGTCTAGACCATCGACCAGCGTCTGCGCCTCCTCGTCCAGACTTGGCCCATCCGCCTACTCCATCCGCGATGCACATCCCGTCCATCCGAGCAAAGTACGCATCTTCGCCGACTCCCACACTCCTCAGCTCGTGAGTTTCGGGCGGAATGACATTGGGCAAAGGGAATGATCTCGGTCGAGGTGGCGGAGCGGGAGAGGCTGCGGCTCGTTTGGGTGGTGAATAAGTTGGTCGTTCTTTCGCCAGTCCACTTGCACCGAGATGGAAAATCAGGTGGACGGAAGCAGATCCAACATCGGTAGAATTCTCTTCGGCGGGAGAGGTGGAAGAAGACGAGTGGGAGGTGGAGCGAGGAGGGACGCCTAGTTGAGCGAAAGAGGATGAGAGAAGGGTCGTATCGTATATCGGCACAGGCGAAAGCGCCGGATGTACCTCGTTGGGTCTAGCTCGGAGCGAAGGTGGAGGTGAAGGCGGTGAAGGGATAAGGTCGAGCGATTCGATGTGAGAGGAAGAGGTATGCCAGAAGGTCGACTTGTCGAGGAAAGCAGAGATGATCGGTATCGACTCGAGAGAGGGGATAGGGGAGAAGAAGCTCGAGGGGAGGTCATTCAATAGCGCAGTGGAAGACGATGCGGCGGGTGACGCGGGGAAGAGATGAGAGGGCGAGAGTGTCGACAAGCTCCTTCTGCTTGATCCTCCGATGAATGAGCCGGATGCAAAAGGCGGACTGGAAGGTCGTCTCGAGGTGATTGACCCAGTTCGAAAAGGCATGACGATATCCATCTCCCCTTCCCACCTCACTCCCTCACTTCCGATACCTGGCCCCACACCCCCAGTAGCCCCATTTGTAGCTGTTGTCGAAGCCGAAGTACCTTGAACAGCCGGAAACAAGGTCGAGTATTCGTACTTTCCTTTACTCTTCCTACCCCCTTGAACCCGCTTCACATTCCCCGGCAATCCAATCGTCCCAAAATCCCGCCTACCTCCTCCTCCCGAAGCGACATATCCTCCTCCTGGCGATGCTCCGACACTTGTCGAGTAGCTAGCACTGTTGTTGGAGAGTGACGGACCGAGTTGGAGCGAGGTGGAGGTGGTTGATGTCGAAGAGGAGTGGACGAGTGTGCGGACTATCCCTTTGCCTAATCCCGGTTTTGGTTTGGACATTGTCGACAAGAGAAGGGGGAAGGCGTCACCTCATCAGGCGGCAGGTGATCTTCGACCCCGAGTTGCGTGTCGAGGAGGATGTGAGGATGAAGAGATGATGATGATACAGCAGAGTACTCTACTCGTATGGTTGCGATGTGATTCGGGTTGAGCCGGAAAGAGGAAGGGCAGATACAACCGGTGGCAAAACATCTCAACACTACGAATACTCAAAGACATCCCACCCTATGGAGGTCGACTCGACGAGCTCGGCTGGATGAGCGACACATGATGGCATGAGGATCTATAGAAGCATACTGGTACTATACACAGTCATTATAGCATTATCGTCAAACATAATCCATTCCCCTTAACTATCGTATACTCCTCCTTGTCCTCCTCGACGAGACCTACAACCCAGGCCATCGCAACTTTAGCCCGTCCAGCCCTGCTTGTCAGCTTGATACGATGAGAGCGCGTTTCCAAGCTCACATCGAAGATACAGCATGTCTGCCAAAGGGCTTCTGTCTTTGATCAAGTCCCTCTCCTTTAGCTCCTTCACACCAGCCCTCTCGGCCTCTTCGCTCGACCGATCGTCGTCGTCCGAGCCCCTAATATGAGGTGAGACACTAGGTCGAGTACGAGGGATTACATTCGCCATGGACATGTTCTTGATATGCGAATGGACAACGTCGTTACTACTCGTCAGTGACAGCAACGCGTTGAATCAAATGACATACGATCGGATGCCACCTAGAACGTCCATGACGAGCTGATACGCCATCTCCGGATTGGCAGAGCCCAAGTCGGAGAAACCCTTCCTGATTGTATTGACAGCTTCCAGAGTAGGCGCATCGAGATTGTTGCCAGAGGTCTACCATGAGCTCGTGATCGCAAACACACAAAGTGAAGTCAGCTCACCGAGTCCAGCACACCAAGTACGACCTCTTCCACCAACGCTTGACCAGCTCGCCCCTTGGCGGACAAAGGCGCTCGAGGACGCAGAGGACTCTCCAGAGCTTGTTTCAGACCGTCTGGCGCACGTCGGACCGAAGCAGTACCAATGAACTCGTTGGACAACCTCTGCGAACCCGCCGCATCGACCTTCTTGACCGGTCGGACTGTCGAGTAGCTATCATGTCAGCTCAACTCACAAATCGGCAAGTAGTAGCTCACCCATCTCCAACATCTCCCTCTTTGACGACTGTACCCCTTTGATCTTGCCTCTGTTTCCAAGTCGACTTGCCAGACGTCCCACTCCCTGTCGAAGTCCTCAACTCTGCTATCTCGCTAGTAGGCGTCTGAGGCGAAGATCCCAAAGACGGTGTCTCTCCAGGCGATCTCTCCAGCGGGGGAAGCGATATATCAGACCCGTTGAGCGTTGGCGCCGACATGACATGGCTCGTCCTGACCCTCGTCGTTCCCCACCCTTCTCCTTCTTCATCCCCAACAACGACCTCTCGATCCTTCAATTCCCACTCTTCATCCTCGTCGTCGCTCATGTCTTCCAGGTCGAGCTCGACGGGCATACCCCGGACGGTCCCTCGGATCGTATCGTCAAAGTTCCAGTCGCTTCGCATCGTACCGTTATTGACCATTGTCAGGCCAAACCCAGCTGCTTGTCGATTGAGCGTTTTGGACGGGGTAGAGGGTTTCGAGGGATTTCTCGACTTGTGCGCTCGATATCGCTCGACCAGCTCGACCAGGCGAGGTGTAGATCGAGCATTCCGAATGAAGGGGTGCTTGAGCAGTTCTTTTGCCACTGAGCGCTACAGGTCAGCCCAAACACTACGGCCAGGTCGGTCGGATGGCTCACGTCTTTTGGGTCTTTCTGAAGACACTTGTCCAAAAAGTCGACAAACTCCCTACTCCATCCCTCACTCTCATCCAACCTCGGCGCCTTTGCTTTGGGAATCAAGAACAACACTCTCATTGGATGATACTCGGCCAGGGGCGGTTCCCCTTTGGCCATTTCGATAGCGGTGATCCCAAGCGACCAGATGTCCGCTCGAGCATCGTATCCTGCTTGTCGAATCACCTCAGGTGCCATCCAAAAAGGCGTCCCGACGAAGGTGTGCCGTTGAGACTTGTGCGAAGAAAGCTGTGCAGCGACTCCAAAGTCGGCTACCTTGTCAGCTAGAGTCTTGGATCTATGGGAGGCAGCTCACCAAGCTTGACCGCTCCACTAGCTGATAGTAGAACGTTGGCAGCTTTGATATCTCGATGAATTTTCCCTTCTTCGTGCAGGTAGTGCAGCCCAATCAAGAGCTCCCGACAAACGATAGCGATCTGAGCTTCCGTAAAGACTCCCGGCTTGAGCTGGCTCATCAGTCTGATTGCCTTGCGAGACGGAAGGCTTGACGTACCAAGTCAAGACAGCTCCCTCCTGCTAGATACTCCATGACAATCCACAATCTCCATCCACGCACAAAGCTACCATAGTACCTCGTCACATGATCGGAGTCGCAAGCCGACAAGTGTGCAATCTCAGCTTGGATTTCGGTGATGTCGTCGTCTGTCGATTCGAGGTCTTCCATCAGCATCAAGTTCCTCTTTTGACCGGCTGGATTTGGGAAAGGTAATACTCACCGATCATCTTGATGGCCACGACTTGACCCGTCACATTGTGCTTCCTACATCGTCAGATGCTGTTCTTGTGTGGTGTAGAGTCGAGTTCACTTACGCTTTCCAGACTGTCCCAAAAGATCCCGTACCCAGCTTCTCCAACAAAGTATATGCGACAGAAGGATCCGCCAGATCTCGAGAAGAGGATGGCGAAGAAGGCATTGCGCTTTGTCGTGTCGTTCACCCGAATGGCAAAAGAGGCAAACGTGAAAGTTGCTGTACTGAGCAGAGTCGTCCTGATGAGGCGAAGAGATATGCAGTCGAGCGATGACGATGTAGGCGACGAGGAAGACCGGTCAAAATTCGAATGACAACAACAACCAAGGTCCTCGGCGTATGGCGAAATCTGTCTTGATCGGGCAGAGAAGAAAGGAAGGAAAGAAGGGGAGGCGAGAAGAAGGTGATTTGCGGGAAGGAAGGGGGAAGAAAAAGGTCGGACGAGCGAGTGGACGGGTAAGACTCTGTCTGTTCCTTTTGCGCGCGGTGAGGGTGAGCCTTTGATGAAACGCCAGACGTAGCGAGGGTGACGAGTCGACGGGGCGGCAGAGATTGACGGCAGGCGGGTACAGTCGTACGGCGAATTGAGAAATGACGAGGATGAAGGACAAAGTGAGTGGGTGGAAGAGACGATGTCGTTCTTCTTTCTGGCAGATTAGCGGCCTCCCTTTAAGCGGGATGGTGAGCGAGAGGAGGGATTGATTGATTGATTGACGTACTGCACCAATGTGATTCGCTGTCCGTTTATCGTCCCTCACCGAGATTTATCGTCTCGAGCGATGGGTTATCTTCTTCTGGAGATTCAGTTTCGTCCTTGAAGTCGTCACGTCAAGACGCGACAAGAGGGAAGAGACAAGGGGAAGGGGGAAAGAACGGACTGAGCGGATCACGAATCCACTCTGTAACGTCTGTGCAGATGCTACTACTGCCGCATCCACCTCTTCCTCGTACTCCTTGGCCCAGGCCTCCATCCATGTGGGATATAAGACATTGACTCATCATTCCAGCGTGGCTTGCGAAAAGAGCAGAGAAAGACAACGCATGGCCGAAGCGCGAGAAAGGTAGGACAAGTCTGACAGGGATTGTTTCGGTTTACTCACCAGTCCACTGCAATAGCTCTGCCTTGTGCAAGCTGATCTCCGATGTCCCTTCTGATCTCTGTCGCGAGGAACTGAGGTGGGGGATGCAGATGTCCGCAGTGCAGGTCGAGGTCAAAGTCGAGAAAGCATCGACATGCAGCTGTTCCTACTGATTTGTTGTTGTGGCGCGTTCTGGGTGGGTGGCAAAAATCAAAATCCTGGCGCGGTAAGGTAAGAAGTGCTGCAGCATACCACTTGGCCAGAAATTGGACAGTCATTTTGGACATCTTGTATCGTCTCGACTCCGGCATCTACTGCTCTGTCCGGCTTGTGATTGCTCAAAGGATCTCAAACACTCGCGTTCTGTGTCTAGAAGGAAGTGTGAGAAAAGCTCCTGCATAGGGGGTTGGAGAGGGAATCGTTTTGCAGGTGAGTTCGTCTCTTTCTCCTTGTGTTCCTCCCTTCTTCCCAACTTTCTTCTACTACTTCAAAAACATGTGTGACAAGTACTGACACTCAGTCCTAGTATGCAACATTCTGCCGCAATATAGTGCCAGTCGGTCCTTTGGACCTGCGCGCCTGCAGACGAAGCATCCCTACATCAGCCATAACATGATCGACACACCTTTTCTTCTTCGTCCCCCTTGAAAATGGACGCAATATGCTTCGGAATGGGAAAAAAAACATACGTGACGAACAGCACATATACAGTCCTCCTCGCCCGTCTGCTCTCTCCACAGAATCGTACTTCTTACCCCTCCCTACATCAACATTGCCACCATGGATACCACTACCGTATCGAAACCCACCTATGGCAAATGGTCCCTTCCCCGCCTTGAAGATCCCATGGATGCTGAGGACAACCTCTATATGTTCCAAGTGGAGACCACGTACACCGTTGGAGAACAGAGGAGAGTACCAATGGAAGAGGCGGTCGGGCTCAACTACATTGCGCACATAGTCAACACGCTATACCAGCATTCTCCCCACTCCGACCTCCAGGTGATCAATACGTCTCTCGGCGAGTCTGCGAAGAAATGGTTCGAGCAGGCGACTATCGAGGACGGCAAACTCGTCCCGCCCTCCGACATCAACATCAAGTCGCCGATCGATATCCCGGAAAGCTGGAAGGACACCATACTGTACCTCAAGACGGGTTACGGCGGATTGTACGTCAATCCCCTCTATCATCCTGATTGTTCCTCCAAGTGGGCGAGAAAATCCAACATGGCCTCGAATGTCTTGTCGACAGATCACGAGGAGAAGCTGGAATTGGTCGGCAGTCTCTTCAACGTTGAATACGACCCCAAACGCTCCTCCTTCGTTTGTACGACTCGGCCACGAATCAAATCTTGCCCTCGTTACAGTAACGATACCATGGATGTCCCATCGACTCTCGTCCAAGCTCTTCTATCCGACTTCGCCCAGACGATCAAGAAAAGCTTGTCTGACAATCCGCAGCTCCATCATCAGTTACTTTACGCCCGCGCCGGGCCGCAATTCTTCGACAGGACCTTCCGCGAGATCGGCAAAAAACATCTCCTCGCAGGTACCACTTGCAAAGAGTTGAGGGAGATCAACTCTCGAACAGCACCGACGTTCGAGATTCCATGCGATATCGATATATCTATCGGTTCGGACGATCTTGGAACGCACGTGCAGAACATCTTTGACCTGGATCAGTTTGACAACGACAGGAAAGGTGAGCACAAGGACACCATGTCGGCATGTGCGAGAAGCATCATCGAGCAGCTCAACGACAAGAAGCCGACGGCCAGCACAAACGAGAATTGGGCCTGGGACATGGGTCAAGTCGCCTCGAAAGTCTCGAGGGACGTGGGAATTCAACTGTTTCTTCAGAACATGAGAAAGGACACTTCCCCAAAGGCTTCTGTCGATTTGTCCTTGGTCAAGGCGCTCAAATCTCAGAAAGAGCGAGGATATTCCGAGTACTTCGACGATGGGGATTACACTGAGGTCGAAGCGAACGAGGCGACGCACATCTTGACCAAGGTCACTGTCAAGTCCAAGAAGTCGGATGAGACCGATCGGATCTGGGATACAGGAAAGTATGCCAGCTCCCTCATCCCCATCAGCTCTGCTGGGTTGGATGCGTCCTCCTTGTGAGCTGTGTGATGAAATTGAAGCGTGGCGGCGCCGAGGCCATTGTTTCCTGTGAACAGTCCTCGTCGATAGGATGGATGTGTGATAGTTGCAAGCAATGGTATACATGATATGTCGATACAGGGGATAGATAAGATAACGCATGCCGACTCACTCGACACCTTGATCCCGCCTCCAAATCCACTCGCCGTCCATCAATGCTTCCTACCCAGCATCTGGTCCAGCCGAGAGCATATCCTCAAAGCTGAACATCCTCGTCGTTTTTCTTCTCGCTCGTAATCTGTTCTCATCCTCTGACTCGGTGACCTCCTCCTCCAGCCCACCCTGATGTCGATGTCGAGTCGTTTGAGAGGTCGAAATGCGTTGTAGCTGTATCTGATCCGGTAGCGCAAGCACTGGCCGAGTGCTGAACGAAGGAGCTTGTCGAGTAGGCGAAGTGTCGACCGAGATGGGAGGTGGGATGGGTCTGCCTCGGACCGTCGAGAAAGGGTCGATAGAGGTGAACAAGATGGGGGATTGTATCGTTTGAACATTGTTCGAACTCCCTGATGCAGGTGTAGTCGATGTTGCGCTGAGCGATCCATGTCGAGCACTATGACTTCGCAACAGGGGTATCCCGCTCGCCAAACTTGTCGAGGCGAACAGTGGTCCTGGTTGCTGATACGTCGTCACCCTCGCCATGGTCGACACTTGCGTATAGGTAGGTAACGACCTCCTCCTATTGGAAAACGAATGCGACCGATCGACCGTTATACTGGGCGGAGGAGGGGTCATGAGCAAGGTCGAGCTGGAAAGAGGGAAGATGGGCGTAATCGGATGGTCTATCCCTGCGAATTGACCGTTGGGCGAGATCTCGGTAAGAACATCACCCCAGAGGGATCCTCGGGTGTAGTACATCGCCGAGGAGGGTCGACGATGTCGGTGTGAGGGGGAGAGAAGGGGTACGAGCGAGTTGGGTTCCGAGGGTCGTCTGTAGTCGTCGCCTGTAAACGCACTTCGGTTGGGTGGTGATATCTGCCATCAGCTTCACATAGCAATCTTTAAAAGACATGTTATTCACCTCTGCATCAGGGATATCATCTTGCCTAGACCACAAACCCCGTCGGTCTTCCTCCATATCTTTCGAAAATGACTTTTTGTGCGACTGGAGCGATTGTCGACGACTCCCATGAGGCGTATGACCGACCAAACTCCATCCTATCCAATCTTGGCTTTTCCTCCATCCCTTTTCTATCGTCTCTTGCAGTGTCCTTCCACTTGCCGATTTGATACTCTTCAAAGACTTTCGTTTGACTGATTTT